>KN472400.1:38028-63036 GCA_000787095.1 Periophthalmodon schlosseri
TCGTAAAAATAATAAAATGCATTTATCTGGGATATAAATTCAAATTTCCACTTAGGAGTCTGCTCAAAAAGACAAATCTGATGCAGTGAGGACAAGTTGGGAATGACACATGGGCACACACAGACTGGGGCAGTGCAGAAAAATAGCAAAACTATTATGTAACGTTACACCTCCGATCTTTATGCTTGAACTCCACATTAGTTAATCTAGTCCTGTGGTTTTCAGTGAAATCTTGCTTTATTGTGGCTATTTAGTTTTCAGCTCTGTTTCACAAATAAACCTTGATTCAGCCAAAATTAATATTTTTCTTTTAACTTTAAAGTTTTAAATGAAAAGCGTACTTGTGTATTTTCTCATCTCAAGTGGTACTTACTTTGAACTGTTTGAGAATTACTGGCCAGACCAGCAGGCATTGGAAACGAATCTAGCAAACAACCATTTAACCAAAGCCAGTGACATTGATGGAACTCATGTAAATGGCATCGAATTATCTTGGGCAAAAATCTGATATTTCACTGCATCGGGACAGGTTACTTTTCCACAAGATTGAAGCACTAATTCTCGAGTCCATTTTGCTGGAACAACAGCTGGTCTGTCCCACACAGTGTACTCCATCTGGCCCATGTCTGTGTCATCGGGACAGAACGCCGCGTACGTGTGGGTGATTCAAGGCATGTGCTGGTCAAGTCTGTTTAACGCAAAACACCAGAATTACACACTGCATATTACTGTTATTACAACATTTTCCCCGGGAGCTAAGCGGCTATCGCAAATGCTAAATGATCCATGATGACGAGAACCTCTTTGTTTTTGCAACAGAGGCGGCTGTCTCTTGCTCATCAAAGTACTGTTGGCAGCATCAAATCTGTCGATTTCATCAACATTACAGAGATGTGCAGCAAGACTCAAAAAAGAAAAAAAAACATGAGAAAACAGAGCACTGACTGCAGAAGAGTCTTGTAATTGGAAAAAGTAGACAATTTTTATATTTGTGAATGTAATTGCTCAAGTAACAGTTGTAGACCTTGTAGTAATAGTAGCTGTGAATAATTACTGTATATTAGAGGAGGAGAGCAATATATAGGCTACAGGATAATGTTGAAGACATTCTGATTTTAGCACTCCACTTTCTGATGGAGTGAAAGTTTTTTTTCTTTTTTCTGTACAATAATTTATTTATTTGCCAAGAACTGTCCATATTAATGAAGGTCTGCAGTAGTAACAGTGCAAATATGCCAGAATATAGCAAAATAGTGTTGTCACGATACTAAAATTTCAAACCCAATTTCAATACTAAGGAATAGAATACTCAATACAGATTCCGATGCCACGATGATAATAAAAAACATTCTTTCTTTAACACAATAGAATGCCATTTTCAACATTAAATGGTAGTACTTTCTTTTATATTTCCATGTGGCCTTATGTCTGTGTAATCCCTCAATTGTCCAGGTAGGTTCCATAGTGGTCCATGGGCGTGTACTAGTCTATATGGTCTTATACTTGTTCTGATACAGCTCAAGCTCACTCAAGATCAATCTAAAGCTATTCAGGAAAGATTCATTTCTGTCCTGTTGATGTGACATTTTAGTATCGATTCAAATTTGTTCAAATTAGTATATAGTTTTGATATTAGTTTTAGTATGACAACCCTATAGCAAAAGTGCTAGTTTCCATCTTTTGTCCAAAGGCAGGTGGCACAATTGCAAAAGAATACAAAACATTCTCTACCTCTATTCTCATTATCTATGTTTACTCTTATTACATTGAGATTTTGAAGTGACAGTACTTCCTGACTCTCTAGACCACTCTGTATTTTGCAGCAGAAAACCTTGGTAAAAGATGAGAAAAGAAGTGCGCCGTGCTTTTGGACACTTGGACACAGGCTGTAGTGCAGATTGCTTCTTCAGTTCCTATACTCTTGTACTGACCCAATTTCACAAGCTCCGCAGAGAGAGACAGAGGCAGAGGCAGAGGCAGCTCACCTTGAACAGATTGACTGCGCATTGATTGAATATTATAACAGCTCTGTGTGGTTCTCTATTACAAGTGTCAATCACCGAGGCCCTCTGGTGAGAAACATCCATCAGCCCAACACAGCACGACACACGTATAAGGCACTGCTATCGTTATCAATGCACACTTCAACAGAAATATCCTGTAATAGAGACGTGTGGTCAGGTCAAAATAACATACTAAACAATAGGCCTGAACAATAGCAAATTCTGACGTGCGATATACTGATGAAGTGAATACAGACGATAAACAATAACGATAAAATGGTTTTATTGCTCAAATATACCTAGAAAAATAGGCATTTTGACTTTGAGCGGGGTTGCCACTCCACAGATATGACCTGTAAATTGGCCTGGTTTGGTCTCCATGATGATAGAAAGGTTTAATGCCATAGTGTGAAGCATTCCACACAAAGCAATAACATTTCCATAGAGAAAAGCAGGCAAATTACACAATGAAACACTTAAGTAGTTAGTTCATATCTATAATATATCATGGAAGTTTATAATTCAAACTTCTACAGCTTAATTCTCATCGCAGAACAGAAAAATAACCAAAATTTTCCAACTAGTACAAAGAAAAAATCCTCACAAATATTGACCCCCAAAAAATATTGTCCCATCTGTCATGTACTGAACGATATGTCGATATAGTGATTATTGTCACAGGCTTATTAAACAATATATTATTGCCATTGTTACTTTTAAGTGTAGAATCTTCATTTATAAAGGATTTACTGACAGCTAAATGGGAGGCAAGGCTACTCATCACAGTATTTAGGCAGATACTTTATCTGATTGCCAAAAATATATATAAATGACTGCTTTGGTTAAATAACTATCTTGCCTGAAAACAGCATAATCAACTATTACTCATCTGTACAACATGCATGTGAAAGGTGAGGAATCTGACAGGCTCTGAACATAGCATTATATAATGTGGGTCTATATATATAACCTAAATCTGCATTAAAAGTTAAACATGAGAGAATGGCTTTAGGAGACAAAGCTTGAAACCTGAAGGACATTGTCAGAGAAATATGTAAAAATATGCACAACAAAACACTGCAACAATTCAGCGTATAATATAGTGTATGCATCTCTGTGTGACATAAACAACATTAGAATAAGCTCCCCCTGGGACCACAACCAGTCTTTAATCCTATCCAACACAAACACAGTGTACAGCCTGCATACACTTGAGAAACAGAAACATTACATAATTTAAGTGTCTTTTTGTAGGGCTGTACCTTTCTGTTTGATTTATACATTTGTGCAAATATTGGCTGTATCTGTGATATTGGGGATTTTTTTCATAAACCGGCATAGGAAAAAATCCAAGTTACTTTGGGTTGATTTTTAGTTTTCAGTGGAAATAGATGAGCAATGGAGCTAGTAAAAAAAAGTGAACTTAAACAGAATTTTGTGGGTCTTGTTATAGATTTCATGATATTGATGTGGGGCAAATACTGGCCACACAGCCAAAAGTATCAGATATTGGTATCGGTTGAAAAATCTATTTGAATAGCTTATTATACTGATCTAAATTATGTAAGGATTTTATTCAGCCTGTACATCTTGCAGGACAAATGGAAAGGCTTTCATCAAGAAGGGTTAGGATTAGGTTAGACAACAAATACATGTATAATCATGGCTAACACAATATTCCGCTGAACACTGAGAACACAAAGATTAGAGTGAAGTTTTCCCCCTAAAGGCAATAAATGTAACTTCACATAACTTAAGAACAACAAAAAGAATAATAGTGCTGCGTCATCTTATTATTTTCCTGTTTTGAGGCACTGTGCATTTTTAGTTGTTCCGCCTGAATGCTCCAAGTAAAACCCCACGTCAGAGCCCGCCAAGTTCGGCTGACGACACCATTTCTCCGTAACCTTTAAATGTTAAGATGTTACATCAGCCAAATTTGGGCTTAAATGAGGGAAAACGTTGACTAGCAAAAGGTTACTGATGGTTATTAGCGCATTAGGGAGCAGTAGATGCGCGTATGACAGCAGCCGGTGGTGGGATGAGACGACACAAGAGCTGGAGTGCGTCAGAGGTACTTCAGAGGGAACAAAGTGATGATTCTACAGAGACTATTCTTAGAGAGGGAGCCCTGCGTCGTCCTGAGTCTGTGGGAGCGCATATGTGTCTGCTTAAAAAGTACAGCTGCGAAATGTACTTAATGATGCCAGCTCTGATATGGTCTATGCTGATGTAGGTAGGTAATGTTGTACCTTGAGACTTCTTGACCTAAAAAACTAACCTAAGATTTCCAGCTGATTTGTTGAGATGGCCGTTTTGTTTTAGTCTGTAGTCCTAAAAAATCTCCTAAAACAGACATGACTTGACTGGTGCAAGAGAAGAAGGGGGAAAACCACTCATATACAAAATGCACGTGTAATTGACCATCTTCATAATAGGGCTGGGAGATACGGAAAAATAATAAATGTGATTTTTAATAAATTTTCCATTTATTTATTCTTTTAAAGTTGGAATTAACTCCAAACCAAATGCTTTTACTCGCAGAAGATTGGCTGTAAATCTCACGATTAACAAGACCCAATCTTATCATGATTCTATACAGATTAGACTATTGCACAGACCTACTCAACAGGATGGTTTTCCAAAGTGTCCAACTTCCAAAAATATTGGAAAGAAAAGTGGAGAATGACATCTAAAGTCACCACTAGCCTGGAGGTTATAATAACAGCTTGCTTTCGCACCAAAATTAAGGACATATGCAATTAGCACAATGTCCATCAATGCTGACGGGTCACCCACACAGAGCAGACAGTGACTGATGCTGACAGGAGACAGACTTCACCCTCCAAGCCCTCCAACAAGTAAACTTTGAAACTGTCAAAGTACAGCTGGTCCATTACCTCATATTGGTAAAACTAAATACATAGGACTGTAGTTGTTGACTGTAGTAGTTGTTTAGGTGATTCATCAGTCTGTTGAGTCTTAGTCAGACAAACGTATTACTTGTTGACTTATAACTTTATCAGAATTACATGGACCACAGCAACAAGGAGAACGCTTCGATTTAGCTGAAGTTTTGGGAGTGACTGGACAATCTAATCTGCCTTTTCACTTTTGCCACGACCTGCCCCTTTTTAGTCAATCAATGCACAGGAGATGTCTGACTGACTGCAGACCTACTAATACATGCGAAATACAAGTTTCATTTTGGAAGGAAATTATGACTATAGAAAACAATGAGGATACAGACCTCCCTTAATAACCTTTCCTTAAATTTAAAACAATGGTATCAAGGAAGTTCCCATAAAAGTAGGCCTTTTTCAAAAACACAGATTGGACTGAATTAGGGGTGGACAATATTGACAAAAAATATTATAGTAATATTCTATGGAAGTATCTCGAACAATAATCAAGTATCAAATGTCAAAGGACTGTAAAATGACGCACAAAAGTGAAGAAATATCACTTTATACTTTTATAACATAACGTAATTGCATTATTTTTCAGATTTTTTTTTTTTTTTCTTTTCATTGAGATATTTGAAATATTTGAATTATTAACAATATACCCAATACTGCCCGCACAACCATTACCTCCTGTTTTTTTGTACTTTTATTTAACTTTTTGCCACAAACTGCAACTTAACTGATGTAAAACATTTACCGTATTTTTCAGACCATAAGGCGCACCGGGTTACAAGGCGCTATATCAATGAATGGGTCTATTTTCATACATAAGGCGCATCGGATTATAAGGCGCATTCATAGACTGTATATATGAATGGACATGGCTAACGCGCTAGCCGCCACGTTCCAAAAAAGGAGTGCGCCAGGAGGCTCTTCCAGCTCCTTCTGACCCTGGCTCCCATTGACTTACATTAGGATCTTGTCGGCTTTCCCTCTGTAACGGCTGCTGTGAGCCTCGTCATTTTGGTCTTAAAATGTTTATATTAACCCGCTCTGCCTGGCTCCAAATTCGCTCCTGTAACCGTTAGCATCGCGAGCTTCATTTGAGTGGCACTGAGCGCTATGGGTGAAGTCTTGGTGAATGTATGTTGACCTTCTGTCATCCAACGCTCCCACGCAGCTCGCAATTTAACTTACGTGTATTGCGTAGCGCACTCCATTTTTCTTCTCTTTTTTTGCGTAGGCGCGGTGCATGATGGGATATAGCAGTGCGCGAAGTGTGCATGGATGCACGCTTCGGTTACGGCCGATCTCCCTGCTGGAAACGCAGGGCACATTTGTCGGGTGCATTGAAATGGGCCCTGTTGCGCCGGAAGATACGTAAGTGCCCTTCGATGCACCCGACAAAGTGTGCGTTTGGTGAATTGGGACACAGCCATTACTCCGCAAGGCTCTTGACTACAGTAGCTGTAATGCTCTGACAATCCATCAAGCGGTGCAGCTTCGTAGCTTACAAAAGTCGTACTAAAACATTTTGACACATTTTTGAGCGCTGTGTACCACTTAAAATCGGTTCGAGGTCAGTAAGCACAACCAGAATTAATACATAAGGGGCACCAGATTATAAGGTGCACTGTTGATTTTTGAGAAAATTAAAGGATTTTAAGTACGCCTTATAGTACGAAAAATACGGTATAAATATTTACTACAGGTACTATCCCACCAAAAGTAATAATTAGAAAAACATGAAAACCTGCCATATGCACTTTAACCCCCATTAATTACACCATTTCTACTCCCTTTGAGCGAAATGCTGTTACTTTCCTAGTGACTCTTCCATAGGACACAGGTAAGCTGGTGTTGGCGTGTGGTGGGTAGTGCCAAAGAGCAGAGCAGCACAGATAATGGAGAAGGCCAATACTGTGTGAGGCCTGGATCGATGCGGCAGCGATGGCCCGGGGGGGAAGGGGGGCGGCGGGCAGCGGCCGTACCTCCCCAAGATGGTCCCTGCGCCACTGGAGGTCCTATCGACCTACTTGCCTGTGTGATCCTCCCATCAATAAAGAGGGGAGGGCCAGACAAACAAGAATAGGACAAGTGACCGCCATCAGCAAGGAAGAAACACAAATGGACACTAGGTTTTTCTTAGTTCCTTGTATATTTACAGGGGAAAGATTTGGAATACATACTTTCTGATATCTTGTATATTAGGCCTCACCATAGGAAATCATATGCCTCTTAAGCGTGCAGTATGAAAGATACTAATTGATTCTGAAACTAGTATCAAAACTAAACAAACTTGCTGGAATAAATAGGACAATGGTGGATCTCCTGAGTAGTTTTAAAATGGCCTGGTTTGGTTCAAAACTAGTGTTACAGAGCCTACATTTTTGTGTCCTATTATTATCATTGTGGTATCAAAATCGGTATCAAGCTAGTAGTAACATTAGGGCTGCACCATTTGGAAACAGTATATAATTACGATTTTTCTGATAAGCATTTATAAACTTGCCAATAAGACCAAAATATGAAATGACAAAGTATTCCAGGCGTGTCAGATCAGGAAGACGGGATATTTTGTTTGTGGAGAAAATGATGGTACTTCAGAAATTGCAAAAGTGATTTGCTATTCAAATTGCAAATTCGATTCAACTATGATTAATCTTGCAGCCTTAATTACAATCGTATTTAAAATTTCAGTATTGGTATAAGAAATAGCAATCTGGCCACTAGAGGACCCGAGCCGGTGTGACAGACTACATGCACCAAATGCAACAAATATGAGGAACTAGCAGCATGATTCAATTCTAAAATCAATTATTCTAAGATGTGAAATTCAATTTGGTGCAGCATATTAGAATTTGGATTCAGACTGGCATTTTTAATCAAATAAAAGCAAGCAGTTCACCATGTTCTTGTAGATGTTAAAAGACGGAGACAGAAAAGTGAAAAATAATGGTTTTGTGTGTATAATCTGGCGTTCATTTCTAAAGCAGAGCAGCATTTGAGGATTTTGACAGTGGCTGTGCTGGAGCGAGTGTGTCCTCTGCAGTCTGCGTGTTGGCCGTTAGCAGCATGCAGATGAGCTGAAAGGAGGAATTCATTTACAGTTTGGAGAAGTGTTAGCAATTAACAGCCTTGTAACGCTGTCTTCAGGCTGTTCCCAAGAAAACGGCCACGTCAAAATAATGCCGAGGATTGGAGCGTTTCTGCCGCCCACAGACAATATTAAAGCAATTTGACACGCGCAGATGCACGGGGCAATTATCAGCGGCCTTGCTTATGGTGCGGTAATAAAGTCATCAGTTCTGTGTCAAGTCGCGGCTATGACATCAACAGAAATGTGTAAAGTTCAGTTCATTTTAGGAGCCTTACAATATTAAAAAAATTAAAATGATATAAATGTGTTAATGTTTGAGCCTAAGTGAGTGGAGAATCTGTGAGTGCATGTGTTTTCCTTTTTCCATTGCTTTTTAAAGAATAACATTATAAGTAGAATTAAATTACAGTACATTAAAAGGGGGTATTACTATCTACTAATCTACTTTCTGGAGCGTTCTACCATGTTATAATGTTATTCCCTCAACAAAAACATGACTGATGTGGTTTTATATGTCATCCATGCATGTTTGAGTAATCTAGTGATCTCTCCCGGGCAATGTTCAAACCCTCCTTATGGTTAGCAGTACGAGCCTGTCCAAAACTTACCCTACAAGCCTATGTCACCCACGCTCCAGCACGGCCATTTTTCATAAATATACAAAATCATGATACAAAACAATACACTACAACTTCACAAATCTGATGTGATGTGCAGTAGTTTCATTAGCGGATGCAAGCTGAATGAGTCACTCCCCCTTCAGAGTGCTATCGCAACACAAACACAACTGAAACTATATAAACATTTTAATATATTGTCTTCTACAAATATAGCATTTTCAAAACAATAAAAAGGTAATCGGGTGATCTAAATATGTGTTAACAATGAATGCCCCCTAGAAGTGCAATACTCCCTCTTCAGTGACGGGATGTGTTGAGATTTAAAATGGTGTTATTTATTTCAATTAGTGTTTTCATAAATAGGATAATAAATGTTAGGTATGTGCAATAAAATATAAATGCACATCCTAATATTTGATAAAAGCATGTGCATCTGAAAACAACATATTTTAAGTTCAAATGTCTCCAGTGTCATGTTGGCTATGTAAACCTTGTGCTGAGTCCAGACAGGAGTGCAGAGTGGAGCAGATGCGTGACATGCTGCCGGGTCAGAGCGAGCTTCAGTCTGACAAAACCCTGTCATCACACAGGAGCACAGAGCTGCCTGAGCTAACCTCACTGGAGCACAGGCACGGATTGGATTTTCAGGTTTGAGAGAAATCTAATCCCAGCCCACATCAGTCTCCTCACACACAAAGCACAGCTCGTTCAGATGATCAGGAAGGCTCAGCGAGGCAAAATGTCTGCTTTCAAACTTAACAAGGTCATTCAATAGAAATCTAAAGCTGCGTTTAGCTACAGTAACGGCAATGACATTTGTTTGTTACACTGACAAATATTACTCATTGTGTTATTCTGATATACTACAGCTAATAAAATACTATACAATAATAGTAATAGTGGTTCATCAGTTTCCAAATCAAATATTTTCTAAAAGCCATCTTCATTTCAAGATTAGCTCCATATACAGACACAATGATGTAGCTATGAGAACATAATGTGCCATTTCTGTGCACTGTCCACTTTGGAGACTACTTTTATGAGGTAACATGTTTGGGCTAAAATTGCACACAATGATGGCAGACATTCACAGCTTTTGCAGTTGTGAAAGGGCAGCGGGAGGCTACAGTGGACTACAGGAGGGGTCAGGCAGAGGGCAAAGTGGAGGAGTTCAGAGGTAAGAATGACAGTGATTCACCAGATTGTTTGGTTGAAAAATTTGAATTTCAAAAATGTATTGTAAACATATGTACAGAAATATATGCTGGGGCTGCACAGTTTACAAATAGGGCACATTACCAATCCAAAGACTTTTCTCTAAAATGCAAGATTAAAAAGTATACAACAGTCACTAACTACTCAAAGGGTTGATGTTGGACGCAATGTGGCGAAAAGTGTGAGTTTGTAATCGATCAATATTTGAAATAGCAAATTACCTCGCAGCTAAAAGGGGATGCTCCCATGACATGACCACTTAAACAAGGAAATGGCAGTATAAAGATACCATGGAGTCACATTATGGCAGGGAAATAGGACTAAATAACTCATCAAGATTCTTTTCCTAATTGATTGATCATGAGTTTATTTATTTCCATCTGTTGTCTCAAAGAGATCATTGAATTTTTGTCTTATTAGAAACCAATAAAAAAGAAAGAATATTAAATCTCTATCTCAATTTGATTAAAGGCGCTGTACGGAAAACAGAGCTAGTTCATTTTAAACAGTTTGAAGTTATCTAAAGTTATTCCTCACTTACCTTGTGCATTCTGAGCATCCTAATTATTCACCACGATGAGCTTATAAGCACTTTCATAGGCCGAGTTTTGCCTTGACGGTAAATGCTAACAACAACTAACATCTTAACGCGCCCTTGTCTGGGCAACAGTGGCTCAGTTGGTACAGCGTCTGTCCACTGATCTGAAGTTTGGCGAGGCGATTCCAGCTCCCACAGATGAATGCTTTAGTTATGTCCTTGGGCAAGCCACTTAACCCACCTCGCCCCCAGTGTCTGCGTACACCGGTGTATGAATGTGTGTGCGAATGGGTGAGTGGTTCCTTGATGTAAAGCGCTTTGAGTGCCTTGAAGGTGGAACAGCGCTATATAAAAATGTGACCATTTACCATTTCCTGATAATCGGACACTTCTAAAACGCTTCATAATTAGATGAACAGCTCAAGCAGTTGTTGTAGTTGTAGTTTGACCTCAAGAGTTAATTATACAATATATCTCTCCTGGGTTAAGACAATTTTTCCAAAAATTCATGGGAAAAAAATCTGACAAAGGGCCTTTAATTGGCCAACCCTAATTCATCTATAAAATTCTAAACAATTTATATGAAGCAATTTATATTTTGTTTATTTCCCCTTCACATACATAGACCATTAGCTTTTAGCACTTGTTCCATGTACTTTTGCGATCTCATTTCCAGAGTAGGTCACAGAATAGATAACGTGATGTGGAAAGGCCAGGATACTCACATTGAATTTGATGATGTCGTAGATCAGGTAGCGAGGCACCGGCTGACCGTTCACCTTGTCAATGATCATTTCCTGCAACATAAACATGAAAGTCGGGTCAAGGCTTCACAGTGTGCGGATGGGAGTAAGGGTTCAGAATGGACCTGCAGATTGGACAGGAAATCACACATACATATACTGATTATATATATAATAATTTTATCAACCTGAGTTAGATTGACAGTGTAATCAAAAGAATACAGATTTAGACTGTGGGTATGGGGTGAATGATGTAGAAAAAAATAGTACATCCCTTTTCTTTTATTATATCCATGACAATATTCAGGCAATTTTATGGCATTACATCACAATGTGCTAAAACCCTGTCTTGTTTGAAGTTGTAGTAGTACAAAAAGTCAATAGTTAAAGTATAACTTTTACCTTTAAAAATGCGTTTTATTTTTAATTTGAGACAACCTTTCTTTATTACCTTTTTGGGTATCACTTCATAATAACTACACATTTAATAGTCTTAATAAACCATAAACAAACAATTCAAACAATTCAAAATGAACAAATAGTTTATTAAGAATACTTCAGGCTTAAAAACTGCGTCCTTAACCGTGAGTGGGCTTGCATCTCCACAAACCTTACACTTAATTTTCCTGGAGGAGGGCCTCGTCCTGCTTGTTTCCATGGAAATGCTTGGTTTTCCATAGTATGGCATATAACCCATCTATCTCCCTGGAGAATGTTCCAGAGTATGGCTTTAACTTTCCATTTCCATAGAATCATACAGGTGATGTGCAATTTTCAGAAAGTTACATAATGTACCTTTAATTAATACCCCTAACTCCTAACCTCTTCATCAAATACTAAGCATGAATTGTTCTTAATAAACTATTTGTTCCTCATGCATTAAGTCTTTGTCTATGCTTTATTAAGGTTAATTAAGGTGCAGTTATTATACAGTGGTCCCTAATTTGCCATACTCCCAAAACAACAATTTGAGAAATTATATATATTTATCTCTAATCTCTAACATTACTTTTTCCTGCATTTTATCATGAGCCATAACTCAAGTGATTGCCCATCATAGTATTATCACAAAATCTATAAAAAACTATTCTGACATATCTAGTCTTTCATACACTTCTATGCATCTCTAATTCAAAGGCAATCCTGCGTAGCGGCACAGAGGGAGGGGCCTCTCTTGGGGACATACAGTACTTTGAAAGATGCCTGCAGCGGTGAGGAGGAGCTGGTGTGAGCATGTGTGACTAGCAAAAGCAGAAATAGCAGCACATCTATTATGCAGAGCTCTGGAGTCGAGTCAGGTGCAGCGTCGGGACTATAAAGCATGACTGTTACCAACCGCCAACAGGAAATACTACTAATGACATACACAAAATAGCCCACGCTCAGGTGATTAGACATTTAGTGAGACAAGATGTTCTTCTGTCTTTTCAACACATCAATTATTCAGGACAAGGTGAAATGCTGAGAGGCAAAAGTGAGTTTCAGGTTATAGTGTCATTTTTTTTTTTTTTTTGTGACATGGGATTTTTAAACTTTAATGCTGTTTTGACTGAGCCCTGACCAAAAACTAGACAATAGCCTTAGGGTAAAATTACCAGTTAGAATGTAACGTGTACCAAAGAAATTTACAAAAAGAATTCAGCCAAAGGGATCCCTTACAACAACTATTTGCACAAGAGGTGGAGTGGCGAGGTTAAAATGAAGAGAATGAGCAGATAAAATTAAAGTAGCAAAACCATGCAGCAAAAGGCTGTTATGACCATATTCTACAAGTGGAACCAAAGCCACTGTTTGCCACCAGCATTTTCATGCTGCCTTACACCACCACAACAACAATAACAATAATAACAATAACAATAATAATAATAATAATAATAACAATAACAATAACAATAACAATAACAATAACAATAATACAATAACAATAATAATAATAATAATAATAACAATAACAATAACAATAACAATAACAATAACAATAATAATAATAATAATAATAATAATGATAAATGCAATGTAAAAGAGATATTTAAAACATATAAAACAAGCTTATAAACAAGTAAAATAAGATCATTGAGAACTTTTAAACATTTGAACAGAAGCACAAATGACCAAAACAGGTTTAATTTGTTTCTCTCAATGCAGCAGAGATTGCCTGGTCCATTCCAGTCCGAACATCTGCTTCTTTGCATGAATTTCGCCTCTCTGCTAGCTTCCATAATTGGACAATATGGTGTCTTTTTCAATACACGTTTGAGTTGCCAAAGCCGGGCCACTGGAGAGGGCAAAGCCGACACGACTCGCCCATGGGGAGGGGCGGTGGTAATGAAATAAAATCATTATACATGCATCAAACCACTGCAGAGACAGAGAAACAGCAAATGAATATATTATTAGGACCAAAGGAGGCCGCCAGGAACTCGGTCTGCATTTCTCAGGATACCATTGCAACGTGAAGCTCATTAGGCATTGTACTCCGGAGCAGCACGCTGAGACAAAGAGCGAGCCTTTGGGCTGAAGATGAAACATATCTGGCAACGCAGCTGGTTCTCAACATGGCGTCTCCGGGGCTCATTTTAAACTGCTAAAGACCTACTCTGTGAGCTAAGAGCCAGAAGCATCAACAGATGAATAAACACCAGTCAAAACAAAGCTGGTGGCCATCTTAATGTATATCCAAGAAAACAGCTGCAAAGGTCGTGCAAATAGGCTGCAATTAAGAGTCTAGTCTCTGTGTGGAAAGGAGCATCACCATATATACCACCATATATACCACCATATATACCACGTACAGAAAGTATTCAGACCCCCTTCAATTTTTCACTCCGTTATATTGCAGCCATTTGCTAAAATCATTTAAGTTCATTTTTTTTCCTCATTAATGTACACACAGCACCCCATATTGACAGAGAAACACAAAATTGTTGAAATTTTAGCAGAATTATTAAAAAAGAAAAACTGAAATATCACACGGCCATAATTATTCAGACCCTTTGCTCAGTATTGTTGAAATTTAACAGAATTATTAAAAAAGAAAAACTGAAATATCACACGGCCATAATTATTCAGACCCTTTGCTCAGTATTTAGTAGAAGCACCCTTTTGAGCTAATACAGCCATGAGTCTTTTTGGGAAAGATGAAACAAGTTTTTCACACCTGGACTTGGGGATCCTCTGCCATTCCTCCTTGCAGATCCTCTCCAGTTCTGTCAGGTTGCATGGTGAACGTTGGTGGACAGCTATTTTCAGGTCTCTCCAGAGATGCTCAATTGGGTTTAAGTCGGGCTCTGGCTGGGCCATTCAAGAACAGTCACGGAGTTGTCCTGAAGCCATTCCTTTGTTATTTTAGTTGTGTGCTTAGAGTCATTGTCTTGTTGGAAGCTGAACCAGTCTGAGGTCCTGAGCACTCTGGAGAAGGTTTTCGTCCTTTCCTTCGATTGCAACCAGTTGTCCTGTCCCTGCAGCTGAAAAACACCCCCACAGCATGCTGTTGCCACCACCATGCTTCACTGTTGGGACTGTATTGGACAGGTGATGAACAATGCCTGGTTTTCTCCACACATACCGCTTAGAATTAAGGCCAAAAAGTTCTATCTTGGTCTCATCAGACCAGAGGATCTTATTGCTCACCATCTTGGAGTCCCTCAGGTGTTTTTTAGCAAATTTCATGTGGGCTTTCATGTGTCTTGCACTGAGGAGAGGCTTCCGTCGGGCCACTCTGCCATAAAGCCCCGACTGGTGGAGGGCTGCAGTGATGGTTGACTTCCTAGAACTTTCCCCCATCTCCCGACTGCATCTCTGGAGCTTAGCCACAGTGATCTTTGGGTTCTTCTTTACCTTTCTCACCAAGGCTCTTCTCGCCCGATTGCTCAGTTTGGCCGGACGGCCAGCTCTAGGAAGGATTCTGGTCGTCCCAAACGCCTTCCATTTAAGGATTATGGAGGCCACTGTGCGCTTAGGAACCTTAAGTGCAGCAGAAATTTTTTTTGTAACCTTGGCCAGATCTTTGCCTTACCACAATTCTGCCTCTGAGCTCTTCAGGCAGTTCCTTTGACCTCAGGATTCTCATTTTCTCTGACATGCACTGTGAGGTGTAAGGTCTTATACAGACAGGTGTGTGGCCTTCCTAATCAAGGCCAATCACTATAATCAAACACAGCTAGACTCCAATGAAGGTGTTCAACCATCTCAAGGATGATCAGAAGAAATGGACAGCACCCGAGTTAAATATATGAGGGTCACAGCAAAGGGTCTGAATACTTATGGCCATGTGATATTTCCAGTTTTTCTTTTTAACAAATCTGCACAAATTTCAACAATTTTGTGTTTCTCTGTCAATATGGGGTGCTGTGTGTACATTAATGAGGAAAAAAATGAACTTAAATGATTTTAGCACATGGCTGCAATATAAAAAAAGAGTGAAAAATTGAAGGGGGTCTGAATACTTTCTGTACCCACTGTATACCACCATTTATACCACCTTATATACCACCATATATACCACATGAACAGCCAAACACCTATTTAAAGTGAAGTTCCTTGTGCCGATCTTTGGAAAAGGTCAGGGGAAAAATAGAATAATGTTGGGTTGGCAAAGCTAAAATACAGATCGCCACAAAAAATTAAGAACTATAAGCACTATGTAGAGATACATGTTTAGATTATGTATATATCGTATATATCTACAACTAACCAGCCTTCCTACCACAACCACTAAAATCATTGACACCAAGTTTCCGTTCAAGTGCGTCAACAAACACAATGTTAGCTAATAGTTGGTGCCTATATATATGCCCTTCAAATGTGCACTGTTCTGACATTGTTCTTTTTGATAATCACAATAATTTATAGGAACTGTATGTATCCTGTGCTCTTACAGTTTTAAAAAAGGCATTACAATCAAAACTGAATCAGTATGGTTGAATAAGTATGGTTGCAACTAACAATTATTTTAGAACTTGACTAGTCAACAATTCATTTTCCAGTCAAGTGATTATTTCTATTGTGCATTGAGAAAGGTTGTCATATGGGACTGAAGGCTACTAAATAGAGAATCATCATGAATAAAGTGTAGTTTGATGTAGTCATGTCGCTGTCTTTGTCATAAAAGGTCTTTTCGGAAGTGTTTTAGAGTCTGTATGGTCCAGATAAAGATTACGATTATTAAAATACAATTAATCATATTTTTTTTATATTTGTTTAGCTACAATTAGTCTATTATTCATTGCTGCTCTAGCTGCCAGCTTTAAACAAACTTGATTTCAGTGTTGTAACTGGCAACCCAAATGAGAAACTCATGTGAGGCTCATTTTGGTTTCTGATAGTCATCTTAAGAAGCAAAACACCAAATTATAATAAAAACACAATGGCCAATGTTTTTTTTTTGTAATTAAGAATAAATTAGCATTAGAATTGATATCAGTAAAAGTTATATTTGATTTGAACATGTCTACCACATATCTGGGGACAGAGTTAGTTCATGTTTATGGAATTTAAAATCTAAATCTCAGGAAGTACGAGCACATAAGTCCTGTGCTCAGGTCTCTGCACTGGCTCCTGTGGCTCAGAGAATAGACTTTAAAGCAACTCTGCTTGTTACAAGTCTCTCCATGGCCTAGCACCAAAGTACATCTCTGACATGTTAGTGCCATATGAACCATCTCACACTCTGAGGACTTCAGGGACCGGCCTCCTGCTGGTGCCCAGAGTCAGGACTAAACATGGGGAATCAGCGTTTCAGTTTTATGCAGCTAAAACCTGGAACAGTCTCCTTGAAGATGTGAGACAGGTCTCTAATTTGACAATGTTTAAATCCAGGCTCAAAACAGTTCTGTTTAGCCATGCATATGACTGAAAGGGTTTTATTCTGCACTCTTCTCTTTTAATGTTAATTTTATGATGATTATTTATGTTTTGATTTGTTGTATTGTGATTTCAGTGTCTTTCTTATTCTGTAAAGTACTTTGAATTACCTTGTGCACAAATTGTGCTATACAAATAAACTTGCCTTGCCTTATAGAATTCAAAACCTAAATCTTACAGTTCCTTTAAGATATCTGAACATTTTGTTAAAATATTATTCCTTATATATAGGCCCATCCTTACCCTTATTTTTAAATTGATTGCATGTCAGTTTTTGTCTTTTTTCAAACTGCACTTTATTGTGTATGTGTATCAATACTTTCACCTGTCTGTGGTCATAATGTTTTGCTTGGCCCCCCATCACTGTCAAAACTATTCTTAGCGCATCAACCTTACAGGGCTAAGAACAGCAGAAAAGAAAGACAAGTACCTCATCCGTCATCTGTCGCGAGCACCGGGAGAGGGACAGAGGCAATGAGCCCGACTACAATCTAATCAACCACGACTACAAGATGGGCAGCAATTTCCGGACGCCTTTTGGGTTGAGGAGGGTGGGTGACTCATCCGACACCTGCGGGAGGGACCCTCGGTGACCTACACTCCGTCGACTTGTCAATAAATGTCTGAGCTTGGGTTTTTACAAGGCCATAAGTCTCCAGGTACCACCGCCAAGACACACAACAGGCAAAGCTGCAGGGGGATGGCATTTCAGTGGTGCCATTTCTCCAGGATGCGAGGGAGAACAAGCCAGCTCTGACAGATGGGGGGCTAGGAGAGGGGAGAGCGCTTTAGATAAGACAAGTCCAATGTCAGCACTCGGGGACATTGGCAGTTTGGCATAGTCGGCTCTCTTTTGGGGGAGATAGTAAACGTAGGGAGAATAAAAGGTTGTAAAGACACTAAAACGTCAAGTAATTTATTGTTGTTTTTGTTCCATTTTTTGTTAGATAAGAGGACAGTAAACTGTAAAAGCTTGGTTGCATTTTTTAACTATGCATGCTAAAATAGTCCTAGCCTAGCACAAGATTATGGAGATGGGTCCCCGAGAGCTGCGCGGCGGTGCTCACTGCTCCGGAAGAGATGCCCCAGCGGCATTGAAGGACGGGTCAAAATGCAGGACAAATTTCCCTACGAGGACACTAAAGTATATTTTAACCTTAAGCTTAAAGGGCATGTTTAACACAAAAACCCTGCATATTTAGGCGTGAGTTCTTCTCTCACACAGAAAATACTCACTTCCATCTTGTGATCTCATGCAGTAATACAGAAAGTGCTCCACTGTGTTTTTAAACTCTATACACCTTCACTAGAATCATTTGGATAATTTCAGACCTGGAATTGGCCATTTCTACTGAACAAAAGTTAAAAGGTAGCGACTAACTTGAAAACATTGAAAACATTTTGAGTACTGGGGATGTAGACAGACTAATGATGAAGGGTTACTAAAAATGTGTGAATGAAACAAAACACAACTCCAGGTATGTTTTTGAGAAGGTAACAGCATTATAACATGGCTTAAAGCTCAAGTCAAGAGTCAATTTTGCGTTATATAGGACCTTTAACCTAACTATGTGAGTAGGAATGGTAAAACAACACATTTTGAGGTCCAATATATTGCTAAATAAAAATATGATAAATTATAATATTGAAACTACTTTATGCCACTTACAAAAATGACCATAAAGAAAGAGAATCCCAAAAATTTCTAATGTAAAATAATAAGAAATATTTAATAATAAATCATGAGCTGTAATCTGTAATAGCTGTAATAAATAAATGGAAGAAGCACTTTAGTACTTGGTTAGTATATATAAACTGCTTAACTGTTGTAATCTTATGGTACAAAAAAAAAAAAAAATCCCCACACTCAATAAAAATTTTGCCCAAAAAAAAATAAAAATAGTTTCAGCTTTTATATATTGACTACGTAGCCCTGCATGGGTGCCGGATGAGGAATAAAGAGAAGGGTAAAAATAAAGAGAATCCTGAGACACTATCACATGATCCCCGGCGGGGCTCCATATGAATGAATAAGTCAATATTGGTGGTATTCAGATTCTAGAATATAATATATATGTCATACTCCCAGATGGGAGTAAGAGCAGTTCTTTCTTATTGATTACCTTTTAGATATTTCAGAGATAAAGTACAATGTAAATTCCCAGATGTTGAACCTGATCATTTCCATTAGTGACTAGACCCTAGAACTCACTGTATTAAAGCAAAAATCTGCATTTTAACCGAGCAATAGTAATGATCGTGACAGGCCTACTAGTGACCATTAAAGGGTTAAACCTGTGACCTTGCATATTTTCAACAACTCACCACTTCAATGACAAAATAGTTCATTTATTAGAATTGAAATATCAGATTCATTGTTGCAGCTGCAATAGTGTTGCTCAAAATAACAAAGTGCATTATAGTTCAGCTTTTGGAAGTGATTGTATTTGTCCTTTCAGTAACATAAGACAGGCAGTCAAAGATCAGATCTACAGCATTTAATAAAGGAAGGATCTTGACTTACCCCATCCAGCAGTGTCTTTGAGAGGTGGACCAGAGGATCTTTGCGAAAGGGGAACTCTAAGTTGTCTATGTGAAAGACGCTGTTGTCTCTGTCAACCATGAACACTTCGTTCTTTCCGTTGATGAGCATCATGTACCTGTGAGGGCAGAGCAGGCTTTAATAGGAGGAAGTCAGACTGGGCACAAGGCTTCATTAAGATAAACATTGGGAAAAGAGCCTCGCCAACTGGGTTTGAGGCTGCCAGGGGATTAACAGGTCAAACTCATCTTATTGTAAAACTAGTTGACTAATGTAGAGCTCTTGCACCTTTAATCCTTGTTAAAACCAAACACTAAAGTGTTGTTAAAATCGCTTAATTTCTACCAATTTGTTGATATTGGTATCGGCAAATATCAATATTCAATGCCGATATTTTTTGGCACTGCCCCATTCTCTGCGTGCCCATCTATTAGTCCCAGATTGTCCTCAGTGCATCAGATTTCTTCTTTCTGAACAGACTCATGAGTAAAAATGGAAATAAAAGTGTTATATGATCGTCAGCTCCATGCTATGAACTTTGAAAACTGAATATCAGAATCTGCAGATATCAGTTATCGGCCAGGGCAGTAGGCCAAATTTGGATATCGGTTCAAAAAATCCATATGGCCCTTTCCCTAATGTTGACAACCACATAAAATGACTACATTATAATGACATTATGTTAAGAGTGCATTTTTTACAGTGATAAAGCCTCAACTTGTACCCAAAGTATCCAACTTGCATTTGCTTTTATAACATAGAAAGATTGTGTTAAAATAGGAAATTAGCCATAATTGTGCACAGTCTAATTGTGCTATCTCATGCTTAAATAAGCAATAAGCTAAATATGAGACTCTAGGAAATGAAAATGCTAAGAAAACATTACAAAGTTAGCTTAACGGTTAAACAAAAATCACTGTTTGGAGACTCAAACTCTATGAGAGTTGGCAATTTACAGCTTTTTATTCAAATACAACAAGCTTCAATCAGGGCTCCAGACTAACAGTTTGAGATGGGTGCACCGGTGTGTCTAAAATGTACATTTGGGTGAACAGGAACATGATTTGGGTGCACCAATGCCTGTCAGTTATTTAAGCCATCATAAAATGCCTCAATAATAAGGGCTGAATAAATTACTTAATGGATACCTTTACTCCGATGTACATTTATTCTCTCTCTCTCTCTCTAAATATATATATAGAGAGATTTATATTTATATTTATATTCTCTATGCTACACTGATGATACTTATCAGAAAAAAGGAAGAAAAAAAAAAAAAAAAAAGGCAATAATATTTCAATAATGACTATAGTTTTACATATTCAAAGTTGTTTATTTGATCCCAAAACATTACGAATTTACCTTTTAAGTTAAAACTGAATCAGTTAGTATCTTATTTGAGTTTAAAGAACTATGAAATAAATATTATCTTCACAAATTAGTCCGAGTGAGAGGTCTGTGTTTTTAAACATCTTTACAGCTTGCTATAGCATGTGCAGGTGAGCCCTCTTACTTTCAATAGTTGAACTTTGATGTCTTTTGCCGCCTAGTTTTATTTTTCCTTTTTCACCTCGCCCAGTGGCAGTCTCAAATAATTTAAGTAACTAAACACAGTGTGGAAGATGTACAGGTTTGATGCTTCTCTCTAAAGGTAAATACTGTGTCTTATGCACAAATAGATGAAAAAAAGCTTATGAGAACTTTGAGATGAGTTAAGCTCTGTGCACCAGAGCGTGACCTGAGCGCACTGACTTCAGTCGATCGGACTGGCGTTATAGATCTGGTCAGGGATGGTCAGAGGTGAGGCGAGAGCGAGTGAATTCACACTTTTTTCATTTAGTTGTGTTTAAGTGTGTTT
The DNA here is from genome assembly GCA_000787095.1 of Periophthalmodon schlosseri. NCBI lineage: Eukaryota > Metazoa > Chordata > Actinopteri > Gobiiformes > Gobiidae > Periophthalmodon > Periophthalmodon schlosseri. The sequence goes on from KN472400.1 coordinate 59,416, forward strand.
TATATAATTTAATCCATGTTAATAACGAGGAGAGAGGACACAGGAGAAGGGATGTGATGAGGATCTGGCAGGTGCACCGGCGCGCCCAAGGAAAAGTTTTAGTTGCACCAGGCAAAATTTGAACTCCATATTTGCCCAAATTGTTCACATTCTGGAGCCCTGTTAATAGGTTTTGAAAAGAAGTAAACAAGCTTTCAATTTAAATGTTTTACCAACGCAAAAACTTTCCCTTTAATCTAGTTGGGCTCAGTCAGTTATCAGTGTAGACTGTGTAATTATGGGACGAAACACAAAGCACAAAATGTGTCTAGTCACTGCTGGCTTGGTTATGCTGTCAGAATTTTTTATTGTCTGAAATATTGAAGTCATGCCTTAAAAAGAAGTTGCTTGATTTCGCAAACCGTGCCTCATATCTGGAACTGTGGAAATATGTGGACTACTTAAGCACGGGGAAAACCAATTGTATTTTCCATTACTACCTCCCTTAGCAGCCTTGTCCCGGCACAAACAGGAAGAAGATTACTCTATCTTAAAATTGCATACATCACCAGGGCGAGGTGATTTGCAGAGAGTCTATAATCCTTTGGTTTGCAGGTGAAAACAGTACAAATATAAAATATATGCCTCAACATTTAATATTTCAGAGTAAGTGAGAAAGAGAAGAGAGAAAGTTTTTGAATGTGCAATAGACAAAAAAGAGAATAGCAATGCTAATTAATGTGCTGGAGAATAAATAAAACTGCTATAACAAGCTATGTCTGGTATCTATTTTAATGCCTACTTTATCCACAATGCAAGTAATACTACGAGTAAGGAGTTTATGTAGGACATGTGCTAGGCTTTGTGCCAGCCTCAGCATTGTGAGCTTGAGTCTCGGCTGCAACAATTTGGAAAATGTCTGCTTCACTCCTCACCCCAATTTCACGCTACTGTTGCGTCAAATAAAGCATGAAAAAATAAATACATACAGATTATGGCATTAAAAATAATGCAGTGTAAGAGACTGCTGTTGCTGTGTGAATGCTAATGTCAGTTAAAGGGCCTGTACCAGAGCTTTTTTTTCAATGTATTTGAGCAGCTTCTGAGGTCAAAATATGTCCACTGTATACTGTGTGCATATAATTAGAAAAGCTTTTTATTGTACAACAATCAGGAATAGTGTGGTTAGCATGCTAGTTGTTGTTAGTGTTGTGGAAAAATTACAATTCTAGATGAAAAGTAATCCATTTGTGAAGGTTTTGAAATACAAAAAAGGTTTATTCTTTGCTACAGCAGATACGGACAGGACAGGGCCCAGGCCTGCCTTGGCCACAGACTGGTAGCCTCCCGGCATCCCAAGTCTCTCTTCTAGAGCATCTCTCCCCCTGGTCCTTCATCTCCCTTAGTCTCCCCCAGAGCATCTGAGCTCTCAGTATTTATACCAAAATGACAAAGCTACATACATTTCAAAGCAGTGACTTTTGTTTCACACCCATGAGATAGTGAACTTTTACACTTAGACAGGTAGAACAACAGAGTTTCCTGTGGGATGGAGACAGAGCCTTCACACATGTTAATGTCTGGTCTAGGTCTGACAGACTGACACAGATCAAATGCATTTAAAGATAATATGATAAGAATATTTTCTTCACAACATGAATATTCTTTAATCCATCACATTAGCATTACCATTACAGCAAAACTCTGCGCTGTCCTCTGAAGTGTGTGAAAAGCGTGTATAAGCTAATCACGGTGAATAATTAGGATGCTCGAAATGCATAAAGTAAGTGAGGAAAGGTTTTTAGTCTGCACTCTTCTCTTTTAATGTTCATTTTATTTTATTCATTCTTATTTATGATTATCTGAGATTATTTATGTTTTGTTTTGTTTGTATTGTGATTTTAATGTCTTTCTTATTCTGTAAGGCACTTTGAATTGTGCTATACAAATAAACTTGGCTTGCCTTGCCTTGAGGAATAACTTGGGCCACTGCAAACCCTTTAAATGAACTAGTTCAGTGTTTCACATTTTAAGTTATCAAGAAGTTACAGCTCCAAAGCTCGCTGAGAAAACAAAAAAAACACTAAAAGAAATCATCCGGACTTGGTCGCTGAATTAATTCTTTCATCCATTCTTGTCTGGGGACATTGTCGTTTGTGCTGGTGACACAAGGCACATCCAGGACTATGGTCTGTCACCAGTGAGGCCACATCCAAGGGCAACTGGCCATTTCAATTTGTCTAGAGTAAAATGGAAACAAATGTTTTTGGAGCCATCCCCTGCACTATCCTGGAGTGAGACTCATTACAGTGTGTCCCTGTATGTGTTACTTAGTCCTGGCTTCTGTGAAAACCAAACCAAGTTAAAGCGGAAAATTGCTTTTCCACCCAGAGGCTCGCTCACCTCAGGGGATATTAAAAGTTGAGAGCAGTGACTGTGAGGCTGTTGAAAAATCTGTCAAAATAAGTCAAGCTCTAAAGCATGAGGCAGGCTTTGGTTTAATCTAGATTAAGTTTAATTTAGTTAGGCTAGTGAACCACGAGGACCAGCTAACAAGACATTTACCTGCAAGAGATTTTTGTTTACTTCCAACTCATTTTTTTAAATTTGACGTTAATGTGTAGAGTAGTCTAAACCTATTCCTCACTTTCTTAATGTATTCTGAACAACCTAATCATTCACAGTGATGAGTTTATAATCTTATTATACAGCTTTCAGAAGCAAGAAAAGAGTTTTGACGCTATAACGCTAAAAACAACTAGCATGCTATCAGCACCAGTGTCACTTCCTGGTTCGTGGCAAAAATGCTTTACAATAATAGGATGCAGAGAGGCTGACTTATTTTGACCCCAAGAGTTGCTTTTACAATATGTCTGTACTGGGGCAAAACAAATTTTACTCAACTACTGTACAGTGACAGAAATTGTTGTTCTTCATGTGAATAAAAGCGTAAATTCAACCTTCTGAACGTTTCTCTTATTTTACAGGGCAACTTTTTGTTATACTATGGGCAGGTAAAGGTCATATAATGCTCGCCAAGGTTTTGTAGTTACTAATGAGTGAGTGTTTTCCTGTGGAGACACAAAGTCAGACAGGGCACAGACAGAAGCATTGATCCTCCTTTAGTTGGCTCTGAACTCAAGACACACCTAAATGATGCTCCTGTTCTTCCTGTTCAACACAGTCAAGATTATGACTAATACAAGGAAATGGTGTATATTAGAATTCCTAATCCTATGTGGGAAAACAAATAGACGTTCTACTCAATGAATGTTCAACATACAAACACACAAAATCCTGGAGCACACCATTTTGGACATGCCTCTATTATGAAGCAAACTAATCCAACTAAAAATTCCAAGGTAATACAATTTTCTTAAAGTGACTTGACACAGTCAGTCAGTCAGTCAGTTTAAATAGCCAATCAGATCTTGATTCTGCAAACCAGGGCCATCTAGAAGGTCTTACGCTGAACTGGACATGTACATGTCCTGTGATTGGATATAAAACTTGCTCGAGCCGGCAAGGCGGCAGTTTCCAGAATATCAAACAACTAAACCCGGACATCCAACAGCTATTGCAGTATTTTAACCCATAATGGTGGAAGGTTGCAGATATACTTTCTAGGCCATTTTCAAGACG
>KN472401.1:0-21338 GCA_000787095.1 Periophthalmodon schlosseri
CATACATACATACATACATACATTTAATAGGTAAATTTAGGCCAATAAATAGACTCACAGAGGAGACAAATTATGAGATAGCTGTACACTCACTGAAGGAAGAGCAGCATTAGAATAAAAAGACAAATAATAAACCCAAATCCATCATTTTCCTTGCCAGAAGTAAAAATCTATCTTCTAGTGTAAATATATTTAAAAACTAAAGTTAGATTGTCTAAGTCCAGCGGAAAACCATCTCATCCCGTTGGTGACGCTGCTCTCCGTTAAACTCAAACTCATAAAGAAGAAACCAGCTCTGAAGCGGAAGTTTACATCTGACGTCAGCGGAAGTCGTTTTCGAAGCTCGTAACGGCTGTTGTCCTGGTGCTGCGGCTCCATCTGAAAACAGTGAAATCCACAAATCCATTTTTCGCACAATTTAGCCGAAGGACCTGACTTTAGAGGCTGGATAGGACCGCGTGCAGGTAAATAATGAAGCGAATGCTGTTTTGTCTTGGAATGACTTGTGTGTTGGTTTATTTTCATGGGAAATCGCAGCAAATCAGAGACCCTTTAAACTGGGGCTGGTACTCTCGGAACTAGGCAAGGCAAACTAGGTCCATCTTAGTTTACATCGAAATTAACGATCAAGGAAGCTTCTAAATGTGGACTATTAAGGTCGAAACCAGGACATACTAATGCACGAAACCAAATAGGCCTATGGGGATGGACTTGATGGATACCTCTTAAAACCATAGAACATCATAGTTTATTATGAAATACGTAGCTCATTTCTGTCCCATCGCTGTAAGAAGGTTCTTTACTGTTATTATAGCCTTATATGAAATAAGAAAATATAAAAATATGTGTAGAACAGTAATGCATTGGTCTTTCATCAAAACAGATGTGGTTAAGAGTGTTTTTAGAGAAATATATTAAGGAAATGAACAAATGACACAACGAAGATCATCAAATGCAAAATAAAGTCAGAGAGTCTCAGGTGCCTAAGTGAAATATTAAAATGTGAGCAGTAACTAATTTCTATAGGTGTGCATTCTGTTGTCCCTGTTTTGGTGATATTTTTTATGGATCTGTAGTTTTGAAACACAAATTGCTAAATAGCTATCCTTTGCTAGAGAAAAAAAAAACAGTTGCAATAAAAAATATTATTAAAAGTTAGAAAATCAGATTTATTTGCAATTTAGTGGTACATTTAGCATGCTCTCATCTCTGTATTGATTGTGACCTGTGTGTTGTTTTTTCAGTTTTCTTTAGGCTTTAAATAATGGACAGTTTAGAGTTTTCTGAGGAGGAAATCCAGCAGCAACTGGAACTACTGGGCTACAAAAACATCTCCAAAGAGAAGCTACAAGAGTTCAAGAAAGGTGTGAAGTGTATCCATTCAGAATCACAAGTTATGGGACAATGCAGAGATATAGAAAACAAAAACAACCCTCATAATGTGAAATATTTTTTTTTAAAATATTGCTTGTATCCCCAGATTTGGATAACCTGATCAGAAGTGGAGAATGGACAAGTCTCGTGTCTCCTGAAAACTCACAGATTGACGTAAACACAAGCCCTCCTGCTTTCACTAAAGAAAAAGGTGACAATTAGAGCATCTTACAATATGCGTGAAAATGGAAATAAATAGTATTTAAGCTGTGTTAAATAGAGGTATAAAAATGACCAATTAGTTACTTAGATCAGTTTTCTCAAACTGTGGTATGCAAGCTTGTTCTGGTAGTATGCAGACTCCCCTTCAGTTCTAGTGTCAAATTTAGAGTAAATCTTTCCCACATTTTTGTCCTCCTTTGGGTTAGTTTTGAACTTCTGTAGCAACGCCATAATTCTATTTTAAAACTGGTATAGTCCTGTATAGCACCAGATCTAAACCTGGTCTATAATAGAAGTATAAATATTTTCTTTAGTGGTACTTGGGGTGTTCAAATCCTATTGGGGGTGGGCAGCCAATCAGCGTGAACTCTCAGCATTGATATCTCTGACAATATTGGGCTGTCATGTGTACACTAATTGCGATGTAGGCTCTAAGAAGAATGTAATATGAAGTGAATTTTGTGCCTACACATTGTACTAATGACTTCTTTTACTTATTTGTAGTGAGTGGATTTTCATTGAACAAACCCAGGGAAGGGTTTTTCTTACATCCACAAAACAGAGATCATGATGTACAGGTGAGTTTAAAATACACTTTGTTATTTCTTATATGCTGATTGATGCTGTTCAATTTAGAAAAAAAATATCCCAACCAAATTAAGCAAGAAATGTATTGTAACAACTGATCCAGCACAACCCAGCCAAAACTCTTATACAAAATTTAGTCAAGGAAAATAAGAATTCCTTGACTGAGTTTTTGGAACTTAAACATACTCTCCCTATGTAACTGGAGGTCCTGCATGGAATGTTCCACAGTATGGCATTAAAAGTGTCTTGCATTTATTCATTTACAGGTGTTTTTATTTCTTTAAAAATGCCATGAAAAACATGCACATGCAAAAACATGTGCTCTTCACAGATCTGTTATGTAACTTGGCCTGATGGCCTTACCTGCTTGTCTTGATGGAGATGGATAAATTCAATGCCATACTGTGGATCATTTCAAGTAGAGCAGTAACGTCTCCTTTTGAGACAAGCAGGTGGCAGTCCTCCACCAGAAAAGTTACATAGTGCACCTTTTTTGTTGTCATCATTATTAATAGCTACCACTGTATCATTGTAGGATAAACAATGGCCCTTACCATCTATATGTTATCTATTATTATCTCTTATATACATTATAATAACTCTTCCCTCTACTCACAGGTGCTGTCTCCTCAGAACAGAGATGTGGCTCCCCCCCATGGCCATTTTGACTCGTATGTTCGTCACTCAGTCGCACCTAAACCCTCTGTTCATGTAGGACATCCCAACAGGCTTCAGACAGAGACTGACCCCGAGGACACACTGCAAACCGACAGTTACATGTCCACTCCAGGCAGCGGCCAGGGCAGGAGGCTTGTCAAGAGGAAAGTTCTTAGGTAGGATAAAAACAGATCATATAACTAATAATACTCAAATGAGTAAGATTTTGAAAAAGTTGAAGTTTGTAATGTTAAAGGTCTTGCTTTATTTTTGACATTTTTACTTATTATATAATTAGATATGATTACATTCCATGTGTTTTATACATTAAACATTAAAGAAAGTTTCATGGACATAGTTGTAATATTTATTAAGGGCCATTGATTGAGAAAACGTATTGCCTTATTTTTTGTATAGGCTTTTTTGTGATGGTTAAGCAGACGGTTAGAACTGACATGGATAGATATATTTGATTACTATAAATACAATAACAGGCTAAACTTTGATTTTGTGCATTGCGCCAGTTTTGAATTTGTTGAAACAGATTTTTAAAGTAAGTTTAAAAGAATTGACCCAATGCACTTTACACATCGACAGATTTAATTCTAGCAAAAGAAGGTTGAATTCTGTCAACTGGACAAACATTTTTATGGCTGAGGGTTTACAAAGATGTAATAGCTACATTTACAACTCTTTATGGTTAAATTATCTACAATATCTACAAAAGGCAATTGCATTAAGAATAATAAAATTGATGTTTTTGTTTACAACAGGAAACATAAAGGGCAGTCTCTGGTCTGTGATGAATCTGTCTACAGCGAAGACTCGGGTAAATTATGTTTTTCAGTCAAATCAAACTTTTTCTTATTTTAACACCAACACTTTCCAATGGATGCTCTTCAATGGAGTCATGGTAGTACTTTTCTCCATTTCTCAGGAATACACAGAGTATATTTAGATAGCAGAAATCAGAGATAGTTTTATTGCTATTGTCAGTGAACACAATTTTCAAAGTGGGAATTTGCTTTGGTGATATGTTGCAACATAAAACAATGACTAATAATAGACTAACAATCTAAAAATTTGTAAGGAAAAATTTAAGTCAAGTGTACTACGAATCTACTCCCATTTTCACCAATAGAGGGAGCTGTTCTGGCTTGACCACAGCTAATTAATCCTCTTATGTCTAAGCCACCTGCTTGCAAGGATTCGTTTTGGTCGCAAAATGTACAAAATCCAACAAGAAGATGCAGAGGATTCAACCAATTCTTCATTTTGGTCAGACAAAGAGACAGAAGATGAAGAAGAGAAGGTTCATACAGGATTTAAAACCAACTTGGAGTTAAGAGAATCTGCTACAAAGGATGTTACAGCTAGTGATGGTGAAGAAGTAATTGAGCATTTTGTTGCAAATGATGGTTCGAAAAGCAAAGATTCACATAAGGAGGAATTTTTGAAGGAAGAAGTCCAAAATGCATCAGAAATTTCAGAAAATTGTGAATCTGGTGATAGTTGGGAGGAGTGTGGCAGTGAAGAAGACGAGGAGATGGAACAAGAGATCCAAGATGAAGAAAACACTTTGGGAGAAGAGACGTACAAAAAATCTGAAATTCAAAATCGGATTGAAATTGGAGAAAGTTCAGAAATTTTGAATTCATCCGATGATGAAGATGACCAATCTGAATCTAGCAACGAAAGCAAAGAATCTAGCAAAGAAAGGCGTAAAAAGTGGAAAGATTTTAGTGACGACAGCTCGATTAATGCAGAAACAAGCAGCGAAGATGAGACAAAAAACAGACAAAAACCTACAATTTCAAGTGTGGATTGTAATTTTGAAAAATGTGATCAGATTGTTGCAACAAAGTGTGAGAAGTATAGTGGAAATAGCTCAGGGAACCAATATTGTAGTCAAAATAGTGAGAACGAGGTTAAAACTACGACAAGTAACACAGATTCCAATAGTGATGATAGAAAAGTTCAAGAATATATAGATGTGGGTGGGACAAATTTGGATAGAGAGAAAGCAAGCAAAACTAGTTTGGATGATCTGGATGAAATTTCCAAAAATGTACAAGATTTTAAGACAGAAATTGAAAAGAAAGAAATGACTAAGACAGCAGGAGAGTCAAAATATTGTGGTTATATAAGTTCAGATACAAGAGGTGATCTTGAATCTGGTTCTGAATTTGAGGGAAACAAAGATTACAATGTAATTTCTGAAGATGTTAAATCAAATTTGATAAGTCAAGATGGGGAAGATTATAATGACAGAAATGGCAGAGACAAAATACGAATGACTGCAAATAAAAGTGATTTTAGTGAAGATAGTTCTAGTTATGAAAAAACTAGCAGTAATGATGATGATAAACAGGAAAAGTTGTTCAGAAAGACAGACAGCAAATGTAATGAAGACTCAATCACGAACAAATCGATTAAAAACTGTACAGAATGCAGTTTGAAAATTGAATCGCAAACTAGTTCAGAAAATGATGGAATTTATAGGTCAAGTCAAGCTATTGAATCGGAAATAGATGGAAGTTGTACAGATACATTTGAAGCTAAAACAGTTAACAGTGCAAGTGAATTTACTGAAGGAAGTTTGGCAAAAAGTAGCAGCAATGAGGTTGAATCTTGCACCAACTATGAAGATTGTAAAGATAGAAAAAAGTTAAGAAAACAAGATAATTTCTATGACAATTCAGGGAGTGATGAAACCAGTAGTGATTCGAATAATGGTAAATATGGGAATGGCAGTCAAGATGAAATTTCTATAGGAAAGCAATTAAAAGACCGCAAGCCAACTGCAAGTACTGAAATGACAACAGAAGAGAAAAAGATTACGAAGTATAAAGTTTTTAGTGAAGACAGTTCAGAACATGCTGACACTGACAATAGCAATGATAAAAGACGTACATTTATTGATGTTAGTAAAAGCAGTTTTGAATATGGTGGAAGCAAAATAGATTTTCAAGGAGAGCATACAATGGGAACTGAGTCTTGTGTAGAACAAGGAGAAAAGATAAGAGATTTATCAGAAGCTAGTGATGAAAAGTCAGAAATTGTTCAATTTTGTAGCGAAATTCAAAATACTAAAAACAAAAAGTGTAAAGAAACAACAAATTCAATTGAGACAAAGTCAGAAAGCTCAAATATGAGTAATATATATGAAGGTGATGCTAATAATGAATTTAATGATGTATTTGAACCTAGTATTTCAAGGGAAAATTCCCACTCTACTAGCACTGACGAGCTGGCTAAAGATGAGAAAAATCTAAATAAAACTCAAGGAATTTTGGACTTTGATAAAAAATCTTCTAAAAATTATAATAATGATCAAGTGGAGAAAGAAAAAACGGAAAAAGGCATGGAAGAAGGATTTAAAGAAATTACTCAACAATTTAGTGCCATGGAGGAGCTAAAATCAGCACCAGAAAATGAACTTGGAAAATGTGTTCCAGTTTTAGAAAATAGATGTTTAAATGCAGACAACAATGGCTGTAAAAACTCAAAATCTTCAAATATTGTGGAGGAAAAAAAGGGGAAAAGTTTAGACCAAGAAATATCAAATAAAGTGATGGATTTTGCTCAAGAAAGTTATGATAATAAAAGAATATGTTCCAGTGAACTAGTGGAGAATGACCAAATGATTCAAAATGTTGTAGGTATTTCTGACAACAGTTTGCCACAGGAAATGTTGGAAAAATCAAACAAAGCAATCCAGAAAATTTTGAAAAATGACAATTTAGCATTAGGAATGAGTAGAGATGGCCTAGCAAGCTACTATATTAAAAAGCAATTGGAGAGGAATGATGAAGACGATGAAGATGAAGATGAAATGGAGCACTGGTTTGAAGAGAGGGATGTAAGCAAAAAATGGAACAAGAATATTCAAAAAAATTACTTTGAAAGACAAGATTTGGATAAAATTATTCAAGATGGCAACCAAATCCCATCAGAAAGTCCTGCTACCAGTTTCTTAACATCTGGATATGGCACGATCCGGTCTGAAAAACTAGATGACCCCCACAACATAGAAGAGGACAAGTTGACTATTCATGAGTTTGATAAGGATTCGCTGTACAGTTTTGGCATTTGTGAGCAAGAAGCCGGAGAAATTCACAGTTTGACAAGAAATTATCGGTTTGGACAAGAAAACGAGGATCTAATTTTTGCTCAGGATGAATTTTGGGATGGCAATAAATCAGAAAATGTTGCTGAGAGGGAAGAGGAAGGGAGGGTGGAGGCGCAGTTGTGTTTGAAGAAAGGAGAGAGCAGTGAGGAGGAGGAGAACGAAGAGGAAGAGGGAAACAAAGATATAAAGTTCATTGACTCAAAAGTGGACCTGAGCCATCAGAGAAAGTACCAGGAGTGGGAGGGAAATCTTCGCCATCCAACGGGTAAATACTGACAAAAATTTAGGTTATAATAGTTTAATAAAAATCGAATTTTGTTTGTTGCCATAGGAATTAACAATAAAAAACATAATATCTTTTAAATAGTGAAAACAATTAGGTATAAATGAAGGACTTTACCAACCAATTTTACCAACTCAAACTGTGATTTTGATTTGATGCCGATATATTGTGCAGCCCTAATGTAAAGGTTTTATTTGGCTACAGATCCATTTATAAAACACAGAAAGCAGCTCTGTTGTGTTTCTTGTTCTTAAAATATATTTATTTGTATTTCTTCAGAAGGAGCAAGTTGCCTGGAGGAGCGTTTGGCCGATATTCATTTATCGACTTCACTTCAGCACAAATCTGAAAACGAGGAGCTGACGAGCCACAGCGAGTCTATGAGCTCCGAGTCCCTGTCGGAGGGAGCCTTCGAGTCCTACATCCGGGGCATGGTGGGTAATGTAGTTCACAACACTGCACCTAAAAAGACAGTGTTTCAGACTCAGGTTTACAGGTTTTTCAAAATGAATTGTTAACTTTTATTTGCATAACAAAGAATTAACATAGAATCAATTTACATCTTTTTTGCCAATATTTTCACCCACACTGTGGACTATTTCGTCTTCACTTCCTTTCATTATAGTCCTTCATCCCATATCAACTAAACTACTACAACTACTGGTAAAACAATAAGATGGAGCCAAGGGGAAGCCATCTCAGTGGGTTTTTTTTGGTTAAAGTTATACTATGTAACCATTCTGGTGGAGGGTCCGCTACCTATTTGCCTACATGGAGATGTTATTGCTTTATCTGTAATGTGCCACATTATGGGAATAATTTAAAAAACAAAAAAACTCCTCAAGGCCTGTAGTATTACAGCATTAACAGACTTAATCACTTTTTATAAAGCCTACCATTTGGGAAACACAATTGTATTCATTCAATCATCAGATGTACAGACAAGCAAATGTGGACTAAAAATAAATTCTTACAGATTTGTATGTACCTTTTTATATGTAGGTCTACTTGCTTCTAAAATCACTATTATTTGTTAGTTCTTATGATAATGTTCTGCCTATTATAAGAACAGACAAATCTGTAACTGAAATCTAACTGTTCTAACTGAAAACTGCACTGTTTTTTGCAGAGTCGAAGCCACAGCGACAGTGACATCAGGCCTAAACCCAAATCATGTCAGTCAAATTGAACTTTTATCACAAAACTTCATAAAAACACAGGGAAATACACCCACCCATTGACTAACCGTTCATTATTTCTGTTTTCAGTTATACGCCCGACACTTGGTCCAACAGGCCCAAAGAAAACAGACCCAGTGGCAAAGTAAGGTTAAACCCGTACTCTTTATTGCTGTACAGTATATTATGAATTTATAATTATAAATGTTCTTTTTGTGCAGGTATTTCCAGTACAAACAGCTGTGGGACATGTTCAAAATGCCCGGGGAAAACGACAGAAAGGCTCTACGATGGGAAGTCAGGGTAATGTAACTATGGAGATAAAATATTAATGACAAAATACATGGATCCTTTAACCTGAACATCAAAACAAAGAGTTCAAGATATAATTATTATTAAGACATTCTGTGATCTCAAGCCACAATAACCAATGCATTAAAATATAGTTGGGTCATACACCTAGCATATGCATATTTGCAGTGGTAGAAAAAGTACGCAATTTTGCATTGATTTAAGCATCATTATATTTACTATCTAAATATTTTGTATTTAAGCAAAATTATTACTCAAGTAAAAGGATCAAATAAAAAAAAAAAATCAACTGAAATATGCAATATGTAACTTTTCCGTATGGAGCACCTGCTTATCTCCATAGCGATGCTATTGGTGTCCCTGAAATGTTTTAGTGCACTAAAGTTAAAGAATACCTTCAAGTGTCTATATTTTGTATTTTTGTTAGTTAAATGTTCTTTTGCTGTGGTTGTCTGTAGATGTAGGGCCAGGACTCTCAACAGCAAAACAAGTCACCTCAAGTAACCTGATCATAAGTTGTTTTGTTTTTTCTCAGGAGCGTCTCGCCTACCAACCTCCTCCGGTAAGTTCTGCTTATAAATTATTCTCTTCTGTACAGAAGTGGGTAGAATAGTCAACTATTGTACTCCAGGTAAAAGTACAAAGCAGTAGTCCAAGAAATTACTCAAAAAAGACTCACATCTGATGTATGTTTGAAGTTTATGTAATTAGAAGGACAAGTGTTAGATAATGCTCAAATTCTGGTATTTTCAAAAGCTAGACCATAAAAATGAGGGGAAAAAAAAAACTACATCTGAAATGAGAAGTGCAATGAAGCTTTTGTCACTTGTAGACATTCACAGTGGGAGGAGTTATAAAAACTTTTATTCAGGTAAGGTCACACTGTCAAATATATTACTCATGTAGGACTATGGAGTTTGAAAACTACTCAAAGTACAATCTTATTAAAAATGTACTACCTCTCTCTACTTATAAAACATCAACATTTAAAAATTTCTCCAAGTAACATTTTTTAATTTTGTTTCAGCCAAAGCCCCGTAAAGTCCTGGTGCCAAACACGTACACAGTGCCGACAGACAAGAAACGCTCCGCTCTCCGATGGGAAATACGCAATGACCTGGCTACTGGAAACCTGCCCCATTCATACAACTATAGATTTTAGCCAAAAAGAAATCACCACCTTTTTACATGAACTTTTTTATTATTTTCAGGTTTTTACATAATTTATTACAGTTTTTAGTAAACATAATAAAGTTGTTTGTTTTATATATCAGAGTATGGTAGTTTGAATGGATATAGAGGGGAAAAACGCACGTCGTGCCAGAGTATCTTCTCTTCCAAAAATCGAACGGTTTTCAAAGTCAAAATAAGAGATTCGTGTTTCAGCATACTGTGGACATTCAGACCTAGAAAAAATGAAAACAACAGTTAAACATGTACAAAACAATGATACGGCTAGTAATGAGGGATAGGATTAGGGCTTTCACCATAATGCAGTTTTAATTAATTGTACAGCCCTACTTTAAATTTGAAATTGCGATTCTGTCATTTCAAATAGTCAATGATCACTTTGGGTCATTATCATCGAGAAGTCTACTGGCAATCCTCCACATTTTAGAGAAAGAAACTGGGCTATTTTTGTGTAAAATGGTACTGATAATAAGCCTTTCCTGCTGTTCAGGAAATAGATGGACATGTAGGAGGATGCTAAGGTAAGAGCTGAAAGGAAAAAACGAGACCCTAACCAATGAATTTTAAAAGACAAAACTCACCAATGGCTGGAATGATGTTAACGGTCTTCAATTCTTCTGTGGCCTTAAGTATATTTTCAGGAAACTCCTCACCACTGAAAGACAGACGACAATAAATTCTATAGAATAGCTTTACAGATACTTATGGGCAAATGAAGAATAATAATAATAAGAAGAAGAATAAGGGTAGTCATCATCCATTGCGTTGAAGATGTACAGTTCTGTATAACTCACACGTCGACGATGAGCACAGACTGTCCCCAGTGCTTCTGTTTGATGAGCTCTGTGAGATACTGAGGGTCTGGAGTCGGGATGTCGAGGGAGTCCACGATGTGAAGGTAATCCTGAAACATTTATACAACAAATCAGCACATCATACCAACGATTAAACCATTCCATTTAATGTTTTAAAATTTATTTCGAGCAGAACATAAGAAGTCAGTATACGTGTATCCAGTACACTTAATGGCCATTTCACATATTTTTCTTATTTAAGCTCGAAAAGGAGGAGGGAAGAAGAAAACTTATTAAATCCCACCCCTCTCTAGTCAAAGGTTGTTGGATAGGTTGTTTTATAGAAGAAGACAATGGTATTTATTAGACCATTCATTCCTTCATTCACTGTTGCAACAGAGGAACAGCTAGTGGAGCATTATTATAACAATGACTAACAAATGAAGAACGGTATATGATGATATGTACCTGTGCCAGTTTGGAGCTGAGGGCCACTTTAAGCCCCATTACTCGGACCTTCATCGGCAGCATGTAATAGTAACTGGTGGGGCCCCGTGGTCCGTGTGACACTCCACCTGAGAGAGAGGAGAGAGGCATTTTTTGCCCACTTGTTTGCCCAGGTCACCCAAAGCTACTGCATCTAGTTATATTAAGCTAAAAGAATGAATAACCAAATTAACTTTGGTAGTAAATTTAGATTAAAAGCTAAATTATTATTTAAATATTTTTTTTAAATAATTTTTATCCACGTTCAAAATTTAGTATTTACCTCCCCTCCAGAGGGGGGACCTGATGCTGCCGTGTCTCGCCCGTCCACTTCCTTTCTGTCGCCACGGTTTCCGTCCTCCTCCTCTGACCTCTGACCTCACCTTTGTTTTGGCGTGACTCTGGAAAAAAAGGGAAAATGTATTTACACCAGTCTCCTAAACACATAATGTAAAATAAGTAATTACATTCTTTGACACATTGACCTGATCTCATATACATACAATTCTTTTAAAATTCTTCTGCCATATTTCAACTTGATGAAGAATGTCCAATCTAAAAAAAAAAAGTAAATAAAGCATAAATTTAATTTGTTTGCTTCGTTTGTATACTAAGTTTTTGTTTTTATTTCCAAATCTTTTCAAACTAATTTTACCTGGGAGGGACAGCGAAAACATCTGGATGCAGCTCGGTCAGTCCCAGCGGTTCATCGTTTGGGTTCATTAAGGTCTGGACCCAGGTTCGAACTGGACTCAGGTGAGAAGTCAGAGATGTGTCACATGACCTCAGGATGGGGAGGGCAGAGTCAGGGGGAGGGGCTGGACGTCCTGAGGAGAGTGAAAAGTTCAGTTTAATCCAGTATATTGGATACTACGCCTGTGTGATGCTTCAAACTCCAGAAGTACTGCATATAAGGGGGCAGAACTAGCACAGCTGAAAGTTGGTAGTTTGATTGCCCTCACCCACATTGCATACTTTTGTGTCCTTATGCAAGACACTGCAAGACAATTATGTTGAGATGATTCTGTGATTTTAGATTAGAGTAATGTGCCTTATGAGGCTAACTGATGAGTGACTGTATAATGGACTGTTGTAAAGCATTCTGAGGAGCATAAGAATCTTAAAATAAATAAATAATTTGCTTATAATTATGAATTGCAATATTTGAAATGTAAAATGACCCCAGGAAGTGTAGCTGACACAGTATGCTGAAGATGCCAATGGGTATCTAAATAAACAAGTGAACGTCACTGAGTTTCTTTTTTCTGTGTGGATGTAGTTATAAAGACAATATAGTTACAAAGCAAAAATGTCTACAGATCTGAAATAATACTCACTGTGTCTGGGGGGGTCCACCAGGTTTGTGGGCAGC
Source organism: Periophthalmodon schlosseri (assembly GCA_000787095.1). Lineage (NCBI taxonomy): Eukaryota > Metazoa > Chordata > Actinopteri > Gobiiformes > Gobiidae > Periophthalmodon > Periophthalmodon schlosseri. The sequence continues at coordinate 12,590 of KN472401.1, forward strand.
AAGAGATTTGGAGGGACAGCGCTTTCTCCAGCAAACGAAGAGACAAACTGAGAATAAGAAATAGATGGTATTTAAACAGTAAGGACCCGGCTTTGTAATGATGTATATATTAAATTACGGTTAGTGAACCCTAACCATAACTAAAACTGTCTCTGGTTGGCCCGATATCCCATATATAATGAGCTCAAAACCCCAAATTTTATGCACACTGATCAGCTGAGGTCAGCCCAAGCTACTACCATAAACAATGTAGAAAGGATCGCGAAAAGACAATATGAGTTTGTGACATGCCCCATATTTTCCTGGCATATCCCATTTTGCCACGCTTTCATTACTACATTATAGTCCATTATAATCTTGTTACTCTTTCTCTGGGTCTGTCACAAGCAGGTTCACATTGTCAACATGTTAGCATACCCCATCACTTGAACAGTGGTGAATCAAACTCACCCTTTTAGTGGCTCCACGGCCACAAAACACAACCGAAAAGCGGAGCATGTCTGTGTATTTCTATCCGACTCCGAAGTTAGATCATGTTAAAGTTATACAATATGATATCCTTCAGTGTTTGAAGCGTGTAAGGTCGAAGCGCTTCATCCGTGTGGTCCGTCGGCGCTTTCAGATGACGTCAGGATTGTGGATCGTTGTTGTCGGGCGCCACTAAGCGATCAAATAACAAAAGATTAAATTACATAAAATCATGGACTTTTATATTTTATTTAAAAATATACACTTATAATAACACCATAAAATTACTTGAAAGATAAAGTAATTCCAAATATGAATTATAAACTGAATTGTAATTATATTATTATTTTACAAGACAAACTATAGACAATTAGGCATAGGAAAACAGGAAGATGATTTTCTTTAAGCCCTGCTGAAAACCTGTTTTGGTTGAGACTTGTTGGCTTGGTAAATAAAGGCCGTTTAATGACACATCCTTGTGTGGCTCTTGCCTTCTTGGAGTGCTTGGCTTTTCATATTTTTTGCTGCTTGATCCTTGTTCCCAAAAACACCCATTACCACTTTCACTGAGTGGAATACCTTGAGCACATATCTTGTTTCTAAACACACAAAAAAAACTTTAAAAACAGAGACAGGCCATTTTATTTTGAAAAAGACTTTAATTCAGTATTTCATTTTTAAAACTGTACAAAACATTGCAGTATGGAAGACCCTTGAGCTTTGACATAAGTATTATTATCTTTACAAATAACAGCTAAAATCTTTACACATTGTAGGTTCAATATTACAAAATATAATAAAAAAGTGCAAATGAAGAAAGGAATGTTGCATTGTTACATGTGGCTTTGTGTCTTTATACAAAAAAAACTAAAATAAATTCAACCTGTAAACATGAACAAAAACATGAGTTAAATATAATTAACAATAAATTAACAATAAGATATTTGACAGAATTTGCATCTTAACTCATGCCTTGTCCACACATATATGGCTATTTCCAAAAACAATCTTACAAAAGTCAGTGCTACATGGGAACTACAGCCTACCTTGTGCGTAATCTGTTTTTGAAGATACCCATCTCCATGTGACCAGGGCATTAGATAAGGTTTGAGAAGAAGTAAGTTGACCCTTTATTCACATCAAGCTCTGGAACTTCTAAGTCTAAGTTTCCAGGGTTGAAGTCTAGACCCCCAAGAGTATATGATTTACGATTTTGTGTTTTCTGATTTGTATGATTGGGGAAAACTGTGACATAGTAGCCATCATTCGCACTGGCTTGCATTGACGCTCCACCTCTCCTATTTTGTCCACCATCTATTGTATCTAAATTAAGACCAGATGATGACATTTTGTGCATAGTTTGGAGGTCCATTTTTGATGCTCTTGCTCTTAATACATGCTCTTTACCAGTAAAATCATCTATGTTTAGATCTGAACGCGTAAAATCAATGTTGCTGTTCACCACTGGCAAGCTGGTTCTCAAATTAGCGTTAGGGTTTTGCAAATGGTAACTCATGTCATCAATATTTAAATCGGGTATTTTTACACTTCCAGGAATCTCTGACCTACGTAGTTTATGCGAAGAAGTATTAAGTTGGAAACTTGGATCATCAATGTTAAGATCAGGATTGCGGAAACTAGCTTTTGGCATGTCCAAATTTGGAGATCTGTTATTTCCTGTCAACTCTGGTGGCTTCATGTTAATAGAAGGCATTTTCATTTTGCCTTCTGCCCAATCAAGATCTGTACTAGGTCCCTGGAAATCAAAATCAGCTGTATTGATACCTCCTTTAATTTTAGGAGCTTTCAAATTCAAATCACCACCTCTAACATTAGCATTAGGCAAGTCTACATTTGGTCCCTTAAGTTTTGATTCTGAAAGACTTGTATCAGGAATTTTCATCTTGCCCTTTGGAGCGTTAATGTCGACCTCTGGGCCTTTGATTTTAGGTGCTTTTGGCATTTTGACTTTGGGTCTTCTAAATGTAACATCAGGTGTATCAGGAGTGCCAACCTCTAATTTAGGCGCTTTAAGTTCCAGTGTTCCTCCTTTAACTTTTGGAGTTCTAACATTCATTTCTGGAGTCCTTAAATTAGAGTTTACATGTAGATTTGGACTATCAATTTTTGGGCTTGAAAACCCAACATCCGGAATTTTGAGATGTGGTTTTCTAACCTTTGCTGATGGACTGCCAAAACCTGCATCTGGACTGTCAAATCCACCTTTTATCTTTGGAGCCCTCAGGTCCATCTCAGGAGTGTCTAGCCCTCCTTTGATTTTTGGAGTTTTCAAATTAAAATCTGGGGCATCTATTCCTCCCTTTATCTTTGGGGCTTTCAGATTAATGTTAGGAGTATCAATGCCACCTTTAAACTTTGGGGCCTTTAAATTTAAATCTGGACTGTCAAAACCTCCTTTAATCTTTGGAGTTTTCATGTTAAAATCTGGAGACTTCAGGTCTGCATTCAGGTCCAGGTTTGGTCCTTTAGGCAGAGTGCCAGAGAGGTTCATCTTTGGCATTTTGAGCTTTCCAGAGGGGCCCTTCATGTCCCAGTCTGGAGTTTGGAGCTCAGGAAGCTTCAATTTTCCTGAGGGCAGGTCTGCACTGATCTGTGGGCCGTTCAGGTTTGGACCACTGAGTCCCCCACTAAGGTCTGGACCAGCAAGGTCCAGGTTTGGACCATCCAGCTTTGGGCCAGACAGACCCAGATCAGGCAGGTGCAGGTTGGGCTTTTTGAGGGATGGACCAGATATATCAAGATCTGCTTTAGGGGCTTTAAGCTTCATGTCCATATCTGGACCCTCGAGATCTCCATCAAGGTCTGGGCTTTTAAACCCTGGGAGGCTGAACTTGGGCATCTTCATTTTGGGCATTTTCATTTTAGTTTTTGGTGAACCGATGTTCAGATCAGGAGCCTCCAGCTTAGGCCCTTTGAGATCAGGTAGGTCCAAGTCTGGGCCTTCAATGCCTCCCTTTATCTTTGGCGCTTTTAGGTCAAGGTCTGGGCCATTTAAACCACCCCTCAGTTTAGGACCAGACAGATTCAAGTCAGGTTTTTTAAGGTCTAAGTCTGGACCTGAGAGACCAAAGTCCGGCATGTTAAAGCTCGGCTTCTTAAATTTACCAGAAAGATCCACATTTGGCATGTCCAGATCTGCTTTTGGGCCCTTTAGATTCACATCTGGAGCCTTTACATCAAAATCTGGACCGTCCAGTTTTCCATCAATCTCAGGCCCCTTCATGCCTGGGAGAGTGAACTTGGGCATCTTCAGTTTGGGCATTTTCATTTTAGTTTTTGGTGAACCGATGTTCAGATCAGGAGCCTCCAGCTTAGGCCCTTTGAGGTCAGGTAGGTCCAAGTCTGGGCCTTCAATGCCTCCCTTTATCTTTGGCGCTTTTAGGTCAAAGTCTGGGGACTTAAGATTGGCGTCCATCTTTGGACCAGAGAGATCAAACTTGGGCATTTTGAATTTGCCAGAGGGGGCGCTCATGTCCCAGTCTGGCCCCTGCAGCTGAGGTGTGTTCAGTTTCCCTGAAGGCATGTCCAGGCTCAGATCTGGGGAGCTCATGTCGAGTTTAGGAGCTTTTAGATCAAGGTCTGGGCCATTTAAACCACCGCTCAGTTTAGGACCAGACAGATTCAAGTCAGGTTTTTTAAGGTCTAAGTTTGGACCTGATAGACCAAAGTCTGGCATGTTAAAGTTCGGCTTCTTAAATTTACCAGAAAGATCCACATCTGGCATGTCCAGATCCGCTTTTGGGCCCTTTAGATTCATATCTGGAGTCTTTAAATCAAAACCTGGACCATCCAGTTTTCCATCGATCTCAGGTCCTTTCATGCCTGGGAGACTGAACTTGGGCATCTTCATTTTGGGCATTTTGAATTTGCCTTTGGGTGAGTCAATATTCAGATCTGGGGGATTCATGTCGACGTTAGGAGCTTTAAGATCCACATTAGGGAGGTTTAAGTCTGGGGTGTCAATGCCCCCCTTTATTTTAGGAGCCTTTAAATTGACATCAGGAGAATCTAGTCCTCCTTTAATCTTTGGGGCCTTTAAATTTAAATCTGGACGGTCAAAACCTCCTTTAATCTTTGGAGTTTTCATGTTAAAATCTGGAGACTTCAGGTCCAGGTTTGGTCCTTTGGGCAGCGTGCCAGAGAGGTTCATCTTTGGCATTTTGAGTTTTCCAGAGGGGCCTTTCATGTCCCAGTCTGGAGTCTGGAGCTCAGGGAGCTTCAGTTTTCCTGAGGGCAGGTCTGCACTGATCTGTGGGCCTTTGAGGTTAGGCAGGTCCAGATCTGGGCCTTCAATGCCTCCCTTTATCTTTGGCGCTTTTAGGTCAAGGTCTGGGCCATTTAAACCACCCCTCAGTTTAGGACCAGACAGATTCAAGTCAGGTTTTTTAAGGTCTAAGTCTGGACCTGAGAGACCAAAGTCCGGCATGTTAAAGCTCGGCTTCTTAAATTTACCAGAAAGATCCACATTTGGCATGTCCAGATCTGCTTTTGGGCCCTTTAGATTCACATCTGGAGCCTTTACATCAAAATCTGGACCGTCCAGTTTTCCATCAATCTCAGGCCCCTTCATGCCTGGGAGACTGAACTTGGGCATCTTCAGTTTGGGCATTTTCATTTTAGTTTTTGGTGAACCAATGTTCAGGTCAGGAGCCTCCAGCTTAGGCCCTTTGAGGTCAGGCAGGTCCAGGTCTGGGCCTTCAATGCCTCCCTTTATCTTTGGCGCTTTTAGATCAAAGTCTGGGGACTTAAGATCAGTGTCCATCTTTGGACCAGAGAGATTAAACTTGGGCATTTTGAGTTTGCCAGAGGGGGCGCTCATGTCCCAGTCTGGCCCCTGCAGCTGAGGTGTCTTCAGTTTCCCCGAAGGCATGTCCAGGCTCAGATCTGGGGAGCTCATGTCGAGTTTAGGAGCTTTTAGATCAAGGTCTGGGCCATTTAAACCACCGCTCAGTTTAGGACCAGACAGATTCAAGTCAGGTTTTTTAAGGTCTAAGTTTGGACCTGATAGACCAAAGTCTGGCATGTTAAAGTTCGGCTTCTTAAATTTACCAGAAAGATCCACATTTGGCATGTCCAGATCCGATTTTGGGCCCTTTAGATTCATATCTGGAGTCTTTAAATCAAAACCTGGACCATCCAGTTTTCCATCGATCTCAGGTCCTTTCATGCCTGGGAGACTAAACTTGGGCATCTTCATTTTGGGCATTTTGAATTTGCCTTTGGGTGAGTCAATATTCAGATCTGGGGGATTCATGTCGACGTTAGGAGCTTTAAGATCCACATTAGGGAGGTTTAAGTCTGGGGTGTCAATGCCCCCCTTTATTTTAGGAGCCTTTAAATTGACATCAGGAGAATCTAGTCCTCCTTTAATCTTTGGGGCCTTTAAATTTAAATCTGGACTGTCAAAACCTCCTTTAATCTTTGGAGTTTTCATGTTAAAATCTGGAGACTTCAGGTCCAGGTTTGGTCCTTTGGGCAGCGTGCCAGAGAGGTTCATCTTTGGCATTTTGAGTTTTCCAGAGGGGCCTTTCATGTCCCAGTCTGGAGTCTGGAGCTCAGGGAGCTTCAGTTTTCCTGAGGGCAGGTCTGCACTGATCTGTGGGCCTTTGAGGTTAGGCAGGTCCAGATCTGGGCCTTCAATGCCTCCCTTTATCTTTGGCGCTTTTAGGTCAAAGTCTGGGGACTTAAGATTGGCGTCCATCTTTGGACCAGAGAGATCAAACTTGGGCATTTTGAATTTGCCAGAGGGGGCGCTCATGTCCCAGTCTGGCCCCTGCAGCTGAGGTGTCTTCAGTTTCCCCGAAGGCATGTCCAGGCTCAGATCTGGGGAGTCCATGCCGAGTTTGGGGGCTTTTAAATCAAGGTCAGGGCCCTTTAAACCACCGCTCAGTTTAGGACTGGACAAATTCATGTCAGGTTTTTTAAGGTCTAAGTTTGGACCTGAGAGACTGAAGTCTGGCATTTTGAAATTCGGCTTCTTAAATTTTCCAGAAAGATCCAGATCCAGATCTGCTTTTGGCATCTTCAGATCCATATCAGGACCATCTAAACCAGCGTCGATGTTAGATCCTTTGAAACTTGGGAGACTGATTTCTGGTATTTTCATTGTGGGCATCCTGGGTTTGGCTTGAGGTGCACCAATTTTGAGATCCGGAGCATTCAAGTCTAAATTAGGACCCTTTAGATCTACATCAGGCATGTCCAGATCAGGGCCATCTATCCCCCCTTTTAAACTTAAATCTGGTGTTTTCAGATCAGCATTTAGGTCTGACTTTGGCAGAGACCCTGAGAATTTGGGCATTTTAATTTTTCCAGAGGGACCACTGATATCCCAATGTGGACTTTGAATTTCTGGCATGTTTAAGTTTGGCTTAGATATATCAAAATCTGGTGTTTTCAACTCACCATCTAAAGTTGGCTTTTTAAATTTGGGCATTTTGATTTTGCTTTTTGCTCCACCTATGCTCAAATCTGGAGATTCGACCGCTAGATTTGGAGTTCCCACTTTGGGGAGTGTTGCACTGGGACCATCCAAACTTATCTTTGGTGATTTCCAATTCATTTCTGGTGTTTTAAGGCCTGCATTTAAATCAACATCTTTCTTCGGTACTGTGCCAAACAGTTTAAATTTGGGCTTTTTAATCTTACCAGAAGGAGCATTAATGTCTAGTTTACCAGAAGGTATACTAACGTCAAAGTCTGGAGAATTAGCTTTCAATTTAGCATCAGGTAAATTTAGCTTTGGAGATGGCAAGTCCACATCGAGACTTGGTGATTTCAGATCTGTTCCATTAAAATCTGGTAATTTTACTTCTGGAAGATTAAACGACGGCATTTCGAACGATGGTGCTTTGTATTTGCTATTTAAATTGAGAGTTGCGGATTTTATGTTAGCTTTAGGTAAATCTGCATTCACTTTTGGTGTTTTGAGGCTAGCATCACCAGAAAGATCAATTTTGGGTCGAACAAGCTTAGGAGCGTCCAAGTCTAAAGCTGAATTTTTTAAACCGAACTTTGGTATCTTTAATTTACCAGAAGGCATGCCGTTTAGATCAAGTTGTGGTCCTTCAATTTCTGGCATATCTAAATCAATGTCTGGCGCTTTTCCAGATTTTACTTTGGGCATATTAATGTCAACGGAAGGATGATCCAAGTTAAGATCTGGGCTTTTAAGTTTTGATGACAAGTGCCCATTGATTTTACCAGTTGGAATCTCAACATCTGGTTTGTCAATATCAATATTTGGCCCTGATAGGTCAACATTTGGCATTGAAAAATTTGTATTAGCACCATCAATGTCTAAACTTGGAGCATTGACCCCAAATGACTGCCCAGAAAGATGGCTACTAGGCATGCTTAAATTTGGGCCACCTATGTTTGTAGCTAAACTAGGTGTTTTAAGTCCACCATTGACTTCCAATCCAGGTGTTTCAACATTTGGCAACTGTAAGCCAGCTCTGGATGAATAATCAGGAATGTCTGGAAAACTTCCTGATAGATTTACATTTGGACCATTTAAATTTGTATTAAGTCCGAGTTGTGATCCACCAAGACCCAATGGTGGAAGATTCATGTTACTACCCCCAAAATCACCAACTGAACCAGATAATGCAGAAAACTCAGCGTCCAAGTTCTTGTTTTTTCGTTTAAGAAGGCCAAAATCAACCCCAAGACGTGGCAAGTCGGAGTTAAATTTAGACGAGCTTGGTTTAAGAGAGCCATCTCCGTTGAGTTGGGCGTCTGCATCCACTGAGCTGCTCTTCATGTACCTCTTGATTTTATTGTTGTAAAGTTTGTTGTAGGAGTCGTTCAACATCTGGAAAAGCCAAAGAAAGTTACATGCTATATTTAAATATAATTATGTGTAGAAATGAGTGAAAGTTTGATTTCACTAGGAAAACTATACGTATTGAAACGGGGATATGTAAGGACGACAAATTGTTATTGGCTCACATAGCGAAAGTGTCATCAATTTGAAAAGTCACAACTTGTAAATTGGAATACAGGTGTTTACAGGTCAGGTATACGAAAATAACTATTGTGAGAATCATTAGAAGCAAAACAAAGTAACTGAAGTTTTAAAATAGCCACATACAAGAAGAATGATAATCTATGAATTTCAATGTTGTTTGTGTTAATAATCATGAATAAACGTAAAATTGTAATGTGGTGATCGCAGACTACTAACCCCATAGTTTAGACCTCTACAAACATGTTCTGAAATGCATGGGATTCTTGTCTAAGAATCTAAGTTCAGCAG
>KN472401.1:21418-47143 GCA_000787095.1 Periophthalmodon schlosseri
GGACTTTTACATAGACACTCACTGCTTCTGGGCTCTTGAAGGCATGGTCCAGGTTTTCCACACTCCTGCTCATGTTGCTCCTGGTCAGGACCCGGACGTTGGAGTTAAATGGTTCCATAGCCTTAAGCACCTGCCGCACCTCGTCTTTGGACAGATGATCAAAGTTTATGGATGCTCCCACCAGCTCATCTCCTGAACACACAAAACCACTTCTGTATAAGCATCATTCAAAAAGTTGTATTTTTAGGAACTTACTTTAGAAAGTATGTGTATTCTCAAGGCACATTGTAGTGTTTTACGCAACATGTGTTGTAATGTCTTAATTACAACTGCAAAATTTTAGCCCTTGTTAACATTATGATTGCTAAGTAACCTTGAAATGGAATTACCAATGTCTGCTTCCCATCTCCAACCAGGAAGTGAAATTGTAAACAAAAAATAGGAAAAAAAAGAAAAACCTAGGCAAGATTTTTATAAAAACTGAAATACGTTATATTTTCATTAAATAAGTAGTCTAACCTGTCATATGCAATCTAAACTCTAAGCAATAAAGTTTTTTGGGTTTTTTTTTGTTTTTTATTTTAACATTTGTCCTGTGTTAACTGCTTTAACTATTGGGTCCCAACAATGTATATAAAAATCCTTGCAGAAAATCACTAGAGACATTCATGGACCATTTACCTGCCCTGAACTCCTGAGCGCCTGATGACTCAGCGGTGATGCTGGAGATGACCACGCTTCCATTGTCTGACTGCTCCAAGGTCAAAGCGTCAGAGAGACTCCGCCCTCTGCGATGGGTCAACTAAAACACATACACAACCAGTGTTAAAATCACCAAAAATTCAGGTTACTGCATATTTGGCTGTTTCATAATATAAGGCAGTGTCCACCAGTGATCTGACCAGAACTGAAGAAGCGGCTTGGATGAGCAGCGAAACGTCTTCACTCCTACAACTTTTTGTCCAGGTGACAGATTTAACTTTAGCTTTTGCTATGTTTCATAATATGGTACACCTTTCAGTTCATGGGATTCAAGTCATGATAAAATTACTAATGTTTAAAATACGCTGAATTTGTGGTTTGGTTCAACAAATATAGTGTACAAGGAATAACTTTAAAAAATGCACACATACACAATATCTAACTTACACTAAATATTGCTGAGATGGGGACAGGTTAAACTGTGATTGCTCAAAATGATTTTGAAGTATGGTATAATAAACAAAGCAGAATGATTCACCGTACCTCTAATAAATGATCAGGTTTTAACATTTGCGCATTTTTTTTTCGTACTTTCTCATAAAATATATTTTGCATATACCGAAATATTGGCTCCCGAACTCATCTGAGAGAGGGACATAAGAAAAATAAAATATATTACATTTATTTAGTTTCCAGATTGAGATAGTTTGGATATGTACAGAGAAGAGATAGTGAATATATGGTACAGAGGAAGACCGAAGAGGATGCAGAGGAGAGGGTCAAGCAGAGCAAAGGATTCACGGTACATTGTAGACAGTTCAATAAGTAAGTAGTTTTCTCATGAAATTTTACTAATGAGAACAAATGATCCAACTGTCTATAGCTTTGGGCTGTGCTATTTTTACTAGTATTCATTTCAACAATGTACTAATAATACTCAGGTGAACCCAAAGGGAAAAAAACTCAAAGTTCAATAGGTTTTCATTGTGTAGTGAATCATACCATGGTTTAAAATTTCTGTCTCTGGGGTTGAAATCACAGCAGTTTAAACCTACAAAAGAAAAAGAGGAGATTGTTTAGACATAGATTATTCAGGTTAAAAGAATGAGAAACACGAGCTTGGTTTTGTCTATGAATGCAACACACCAACATGCTTGGGGCTGCAGTGAAATGTAGGAATTTTAAGTGTCATGTGCAAAAATTAAATGGATTAGATACATGCAAATTACATTAGTATAACAGGTCAGAATTAATAGCGGTTTTGTTGAACGGAAAATTGTTAAGCAATGTCAGAGTCACAATAAGAGGACTGTAAAAGTCTGATTAACCTTTTTTGACCTGTATTTATTTTATTTATTTTTTAAATAACTACCGAACTTGTCATTGTTCAGATCTGGATTAGACCCATTTAGTCTTATTGGTTTTGTCCTAAAGATTGTCCTGTATAATACCTGGACTGCATATCATTTAGTCCTGATTTAGTCCTATAGGCTCCCTGATTTAGTCCTTGTTTAGTTTTGGTTTAGTCCAGGTTAATTCCTAATCAAGACGCTGTTAAATCCCTGTTTAATTCAGGTCTAGACCTGGTTTAGTCATAGATTTGTTTGGGGTAGACCTATTTTAGTTCTTTATTAGTTTCAATTTAACAATTCATCGTCCATTTAAGTTGATTTTCATGATGCCAAATACAATAATACAGTAAGTCACTTTCTGGAGGTGGTATATCACGTGCATGATTCCATTGAAACTGAAATCTAAAAACATTCATACTGTGGATGATTATAGCCAAAGGAACAAGATTTTCATGGAAACAAGCAGGAGGCCCTCCTCCATTAGCCATTTCCTGTTATGAGGCCACTCAAACAACATCGCAGCACCTTGGTGACAGTGTATTATTATGATCATTCCCATTGTTTTGGGTGTGTCCGGTCACAAAACTGTAAACTGAAAGTCTAAAAGCAGGGCGTGTGTCAAGTCCTGAGGCCCCAAACAAACTGGTTCATCTGTTGGTGGATATATTTATTTACACCAGGTAATGGGACACACCTGCTGCTTTCGAGAGAAAATGTGGGTGTGTGAAAAAAAAAAAAAAAAAAAATCAATGAAATAAATATTGATTAGTTGTAACATTAAAATCACTTGCAATCTGTTGAAGTGAATAATACCCAGTGATAAATTTAGATAAAATTACCAGAAATGATAGTCTTGACAAGTTTAGATATATTCCTTTATTTGTCCTAATTATGATTATGATTTGTATATTTATGGCTGATTTTAAAGATGCACTATGTAATTTTTGTGGTGAGAGGTTCGCCACTTGTTTGTGAGATGTTATTGCTTTGCCAGTAGTGTTCCACATTAGTATGGCATTGAACTCTAGCTTGTATTTATTCAATTACAGGTGTTTGTATTGCTCAAAAATCTTCTGAAAAACATGTATTCTTACTGTCAGTGGGGTTGCCTGTCCACAGATCTGACCTGTAACTTGGCTTGATGGTGTCACCTACTTGTCTCCATGTAGATAGATGGACAATTTTAATGCCATACTGTGGAACATTATAGGCAAAGAAATAATATCTCCATGGAGACAAGGCGACAGACTATCCAAAGAAAAGTTACATAGTGCATATCTAGGATAATTCTGGAAGTCAAGAAATTTGGCTGTGGATTATTTTTACTTAAAATAACAAAAGAATCTCTAAACTTCAGATAATAGATTAAAACAATAGTTACACCAGCTAGGTTTATTATGTAAATAAATGAACTGCTAATAATGTGTTAGTCTTGTGATTTAAAATTTTGTGCATTCATTATTCACTCCCCACACTCTTCTGTAGTCACAGCTGCCCTGGGGTAGACTGACAAAAATGAGACTGCCAATTTGTGCCTTTCTCCAACCACCACCAATCAATCACTCGCACACTACATTTATATATGAACAAGGTGCATTGCCCAACTATTTAAAGCTACCATCCTTAATTAGACTGGCCGACCCACCACTGTTGTATTCTCACATATCACCAATAGATGCTATCTACGTTACTGCAGTCCAGTAGTGTGCCAGCTTTGGTCTAACAGATGAAGACCAGAGAGCACAGGTGAGTCTAAACAAAGGCCAGGTGAGGGGAGGGGGGAACAGGTTTCACACCTGCCAACAACTGGTTAAAAAAATGAAATACACCTATGGATAGTATCTTTAGTTTCCATAAATTTAAATAATCTTCACAGGATAGAAACATTCGTTTAGCATTATTGTCATGCCTTTGTGATCAGTTTCGTAAACCATAAATGTGATAGGTCAGGTTATGTAATAATAACTAGTGTCAAAGTTCACATGTGCACAGAGTGAAACCAGGCAATAGAATCTACTACTGTTACTAGAACTACTACTACAACTATATCTAGCACAATTACTAAGACAACTACGATACTACCCTGAATATGTTGTACCAGTAGGACAAAACTTGCCCTATTCTTGACTTTAACAAATTAGTTCTTCATTTTTGCAGGCAAGACATTTCAAATTTTGAGATTTAGTATTATATGAAAACGCCAGTAATTCACCAGATTAACCCTAAACAAGGTCAAATATTGCACTGCATGGCATTGTGAATCAGAACATTCAAAACCTGTCCATGGTCCACCACCTCAATTTTATACTATTATACTCATTCACACAAAACAGCATTTTTTTCCAGCTTATTTTACAAACACACAACCTTCTTGTTGTTGCCATAACAACTGTCAGTCTAATTAATCTACTGTTACAATTGGCTGGGGCTGTAAATGGGTGAATATAAAGGTGTGTTTTAAATAAATATCTTTTGCATGACAGAAACCTCATCCTGGTGTTGAATGTTGGGTGGAGATGAAGAAAACTGTGATACTGAGCTGAACTTGAGTTGTTTGGCCTATTGATCCACTATGAGATATGGTAGTAATGATACAGAGCTTTAGTTAAAAGTATGAGAGGAACTACTCTGCACCATATATTCACTACACCTTCTCTGTACATTTCCAAACCATTTCAATCTGGAAACTTTATCTCAAAAATATCTAACATGACTGCCCCACTAAACTTTGCCCCACTATACATTGTTTAATATTTGTTTGTTGAACCAATGTGTTCACACAAAAATGCATTCTTGCAATGGTAGATTCTAAAGAATTGAGAGAGACAGAGATTTTGTATGTTTTACAAGGAGGTGCTTATCTAAAGTAAAGTTAATTGAAACATAAGTGTTTAAAGTTCATCCATTTGAAGACTATTTTCATTTCTGTGCTGCACTGAGCTGGCAATGTGCCCTCAGCACAGCACAGAAATGTAATCTCTCTAACAAAGACTTCAAACTTTGATTGACCAAATGACATGTAACAAGGTTGGCCATCGCATCCCCACTACCAGTGCTCCATACTGTTGTGTCCTTGAGAAGGACACTTCAAACACCTTGCCTGAAAAGTGTGGCATTATAAAAGTAATCAAAGATTCTTGATACATTTTTCTGTGTTTTTGTGCAGACGATACTGGAGAATCCAAATGCATGTATGAATGCATATGATATCCATGAAAATAAATTAAAAGAAAAAAAAGAAAAGACAAAAATATAAAATTCACTACACTGAACTAGAGGCAGCCACTCTTCCGTCAGACTGCCCCAGGGCCAGTTTGAGAACCACAGCTTGATATCCACTGAGAAAAACAACTAAAATGACAATGTGGTCAAGTATTTATAAACTACAACTGAGCCCTGGCAGTGACCGTGTGAAACTATGCAACTGAAACTAGCACCATAGCATACAATGCAATCAGTAACATCTTTGTATTTCTGTTGTAGCATAACTGCGTCTTGTTATTTTATATACCTGTTGTCATCCTTTAAAGCCACTGTTATTTTTGCTAATACTAGTTTTCTCATGAACCAGGATAAGTGTGAACACACTAACTCTATAACAATACTTTTTAAAAGTTAAAAATAAACAAGTCAAATAAATTATTTAAAAAAAAGAAGATCCAAAACGTTTTATTGGAAGCTTGGATCTTCACGCATTAAATTTTTCATTTTGATTTAGTTTTTGTATTTTGTTGGTGGGAAAAAAATCCCCCAAATTAAGTCATAATTTGATATTTCATTAATATTTTTTTGGAGTTACTTTTGGTACTTTGAATGCAGGAAAAAAAAAAAGCTTTACTCAAATTTTCTGTCAGTTAATTCCCGACACAGTCAAGGCATACTGTTGTTGTGCATATGGGCAAGACACTTCGCTCACCTTGCCTGCACTGAAATGTTAAACCCCAGGACAAAACAAGAATGTAAACCAAGACTTGAACAAGGGCTAAACTTCCAACTTCTTTCTGAATGGTATCGGTATTGAACTTTTTAATAGTTAGTCATCTCATTAACATAAATAAACATCAAGAAACTTGCACTGACCTTGTCCATCTGTGTATTTCTTGTAGTAGTTGTAGTAGCAGTAATTGTAGTTTACTCCATTCTGCCCCTCATGCAGTACACAGTATGACAGATCAGCAGTACTTCATGGGACAGATACTGAACTGAAGTCGACAAGCAGGTTAAGCTCCGCCCACCTGAGCTGTCAACAGAAACACGCCTTTAAACAAACACGCCCCAATGACAAAGGTACACTCACTACTGTACCATACGTCAGACAGGCAATAACTCTGACTACTGCTGCAAATATGTACGCAGTAAATGTATGGGCCTTTTGGGTAGTAACGGGAACAACGGTTAGTGGCAAAAACTGTTATTTTATACACACTGAATATATTGATTTGCTTTTTAATTAGTAGGCTATAGCTCTGGATTGCTTCTGCTTTTTTTGTTTTGGACATAATCATCTGTCTGTGGAGAACATTATTCTGTCTGGTTCAGTTAGATTAAGTGTAAAACAAACTGAAATGCATTGGCAATCGCTCCCAAATAACCAAACAAACTCATTAAACTCCTTAATCTCCATATGAATTGACAGGTTTAATGCCATACTGTGAAACATTTCCTCACAAAGTAACAACATCTCTAAGTAAATGAGCAGGTGGCGGATTCTCAACTAGAAAAGTTACCTTGCAATAGATAAAATCCACATATTTGCTTTGGATCAGCAAACATGTGATTCAAAATAGTTTCAATGGACAAGTTGCAAAAATAGTAGGGTATTAAGTGATGTATAACTTATTCACACAAAGAGATTACTAATAACTTCTAATATTAACACGTCCTTCAACAGTAGGCTAGACACGATCTTTTGTGTACAAACATTAGTCTTGTGATTATTATTTGCTCATTCTTCTTCAGTTTGTTCCCACATCCAAATCCTTTAATGCGTTTTTGAACCGCCTTATGACAGCAGGATCCCGCCCTTCTCTCTATGAGCTACACAATGACAAAAACAAAAACAGTGGTACGTGTTTGAATGTTCATGTATTATGTTTTACCTGGAAAAACGCTCTGAACTGGACAATCGGCTTTGAGGACCGTGGTGTTCTAGGAAAAGTTTAAGAACATGGCATTGTCACATATTAGATGACAATACATGGAATGACTTATACTCAGTAAGGAGGTTGTGGGTTAGACTCGTGATCTCTCTGAGTGGAGTCCTCTGTGTGTTACTGTGGCAGAGTGGTTAGCCTGTATTCTGACGGTTCAAACAATGTAGTTTATAGACAGTCTTTAAAAAGGACCAAGGCCTATTGATTGTAGCGTCAAGATTTTACAAAATTATTATTTGGCAGGAAAAAAAAACAAAAACAAAACTGTAACAAACAAAAATTAATTATTCAAGTATAAAAATGAATTTCTAAAAATAAACCTAACAGAGACAACACATAACAATAAGGTGCAATTTGCATAATGTACAGTAATAAGTGTAGACATATAGTTGGGCTATAAGCAGAATTATTGACATTATTAGTATTATTGGTACTATTGTGTCATTCATCAAAACACTTTCACAATTTCACCTTCATTTAGTTTTTAAAACAGGTACAAAAAACATAATACTAATGTTGTGCTTTCCAGACTTTTTAAGCAATTCACAAAGGTCCATCATTCTTTTTATCTGATATTCTGTGCCTGTTCTACCTTCTTCATAATTAAACCACATAAAACTTATTTATTTAGAACATTTAAGGCAATTATTATATCATATTTCTGTCACTATGCTTGTGATCCCTGTTTTCTAAATTCAGTCATCAAAAGTTTTAAAATTTCAAAATACATGTAACCAGGGCTTGACATTAACATTAGAAACATACTGTTAATGCACACATATTTAGGTTGTGATTTCATGTGTATTTTGTAAGCATTTATGGTAATTAATCATGAACAGAGGAGGAAAATATAAAAATAAAATATAATGATTACTGTATTGAAAACATGTAACTTCAGGCTAGCAAAAACAAGAATTAATGTAACATTTAAAAGTAAACAGTGGCCCTATGCAAAAATGTCAGCGTGAAGAATAGTGTAGTTTTTTTCCCTTATTTTTTGTCAGTTCTTCAAATACAAAGTAAAAATACATTCAGATTTTAGTCCACTCCCTGAGCGGCTCCTCCCATCACCAGTCTGTGGAACATTGAGCTTTCATTTTGACAAAGAACTTCAGGGGAATCAAACTCCTGCACCTGCCCACCGCCCATCACCAGCACACGGTCACAGTCCAAAATCGTATTTATCCTGCAAGAAAAGGCAAACGTTTATAAAGAAGGAACAAATATCCATCTCTATTTTGTGTAGCTCAATGTGAAAACAGTCTCCTCACAAGGCCAACAGACCGTCAGAAACTGATAAGCAATTTGTCTTACAAGAATCAGAATCTCTTACAGTACTACATTTATTTTTTTTAAAAACTGAATAATCAGGGTAATTTCTGCCCTAACGATTTCTCCATGGGGTTTTTGCCAAGTCGTAGTAAAATTTATAAATACTGGCAGATCACACTTCTGTGTTTATAAAGGTAGGTCTTTGTGTCTCGATGCTAATGCTAATTTTGGAGACTAATAAATATAAAAAGAATGGCACAAACTGAAATAATTCATACAACCACCGTGTGATCTGTTACACTGAAAAAGAGAAAAAAATAATTAGGACAGAAATTACCGTGATTACTGCTCTGGTGACAGGCACTATGGTGCTGTTGTGCAGAGCCAATTCACCCAAAATATTTTTTGGAAAATACTCTGGGGGAGGGTTCGTGCCATCGCCCTTTGGCAAACTAGAAAAAAGATTATTCACCTGTGAGCGATGGTGAGCACAGTTTTGTTTCTGAAAGTCTCTCTAATCGTCTGCTGCAGAAGTTTGTCAGTTTTCTGGTCCACGCTGGCTGTAGCTTCATCTATGCATAGCACCTACAAAAAGTAAAGAAAACATATAATCTGTGCAGTACTAATAGTAGAAGAAATAGTAATAGTGATACACATAGCAGTAGCAAGAATATTTTCCTGAAGGGTAAAGCTTTGGCTGATAAAATGGTTTTGGTTATCTAATGTATTGCCTAACGTAGCTTCATGACCCTGGAATTTTAAATAAGAGAACCTTTATTTGTCCCACGATGAGGGAATTCCAGTGTTGCAACAAGAACAAGTACAAGAACAGCAGCAGTTAGAATGATTGTATTAATAATGACAAATAATTAAAAAAACAAAAATGCCATGGTTAAATAACATTGAATTGGCAGATTTTGAGTATGATTCTAATAGTAGCTGTAGTAACAGTAGCAGAAGCAGCAACAGTTATAGCAGCAGGTGTAGAAGTAGAAGTAGAAGTAGAAGTAGAAGTAGAAGTAGAAGTAGAAGTAGAAGTAGAAGTAGAAGTAGAAGTAGAAGTAGAAGTAGAAGTAGAAGTAGAAGTAGAAGTAGAAGTAGAAGTAGAAGTAGAAGTAGAAGTAGAAGTAGAAGTAGAAGTAGAAGTAGAAGTAGAAGTAGAAGTAGAAGTAGAAGAGTAGTAGTAGTAGTAGTAGTAGTAGTAGTAGTAGTAGTAGTAGTAGTAGTAGTAGTAGTAGTAGTAGTAGTAGAAGTAGTAGTAGTAGTACCTTGGCCTTAGTAAGTAGAGCTCTGGCCAAACACAGAAGCTGCCTCTGTCCCACTGAGAAGGACTTCCCTCTCTCTCCCACCTCTGCATCCAGACCTCCTGAACACAAACATACAACTTTATAAAATAAAGATGTTAGGGTCAGACAGTCACTCATCCTACTCTTACTTGAGTAGTAGTTTCAAATACTTTTTTATTTTACTTGAGTAGTTTCTTGGACCACCTCTTTGTACTTGAGTAATATTTTTTGCTACTCTAGCCGCATCTGCAAATAATGCAAATTTATATCGTAGAAATATAAAATTCTGCTTTAAAAACATTTTCTGGAGCAGTACGCCTACTTGAAACTAACTGGATGTGTCCTTGGTACTGTAGTGAAATTTCCCTGTTATTTAGCCCATGTCATCAGGTCATAATACTCCCTATACTGGAGGCATGGTGAGAATGGACAATATCACCACAATGTGTTGGGTGTCCCGTACTGAGGGTGAATAATGTTCTCCTGCCTTCAACAAACCGTCTCTTGGGCTGCTTGAGTTACAAAACAATTATAACATTTAAAAAAAATTAAGTATTACCAAAATGTTATCTAATCGTTTTGTACTGAAACAGGTATAGTTAGTTGGTGGCATGGCCCATCCCAGTTGCCGTAGGCGTTCATTTTGTTCCCCTAAACATGTCCGAACAACGCATGTTGGAGTTTTGTCGTCATGTTTAATTTTTCCATTGATGCGACACTGTGAACCTGTTTTGTGGAGTTGAGGGTGGAGTGAAAACTGTAAAATGCAGTGAGTCAGTTTATGTTTGAAACAGACACGCCTAATTTAAATGAAGGATATTAAAGACCAATAAAGATTAGTTAAGAGAAATGAGCCTCAAATGTGTCAGGGACGAAGAACTAAACAAATGAAAAGTCATTCACAAAGGACTGACCATATATGGAAATGAGCCTTGAAATGCTTGTTGTTCTATTATGAACTTTGTATAAATATTAGATAGATAGATAGACCTTTATTGTTCTTTTTCTTTATTTTTCACAGACATTGTCAAAAGAAACCACATGGATACAAACAATAAAGACAAATGGACACAATGATAGCAGAAGGGACAAAGCTTTTACTGAAGTGTGCCTGCTTCCACCTCAGAGTCCTGTATGTGCAGCCTGAAGGCAGGAGACAGAAGTGTCTGTGGAAAGGGTGGTCTGAGTCCCTGTTGACTGTCTGGGCCATGTGTGTTACGACTTTACTGTTGAGGTGGGAAAGGTCCGCGATCGTCAAACTGATGATTTTGGATGATGTGTATGTGTGACCTTGGTGAGTTTAGTTCTGTTGGTGATGGAGAGTGTGTTGAAATAGCAGGGGCAGCAGTAGTAGTAGATGGGTTGATAATGCTGATGTACAACAGTAACAGAAGGTGTGGGGTAACAGAAAGGGTGAGGATGTGGAGTCTTTGTTGAGAGCGTTTATGGATATCAGTGACATCTTGTTCAAAGGTAAGTTTATTGTCAAGTGTGAGTCCGAGATATTTGAAGTGATTGACACGTTCAACTGTTTTGTCGTGTATGATGGTAAAGTCCAGGTCTGGGATGTGTGAGTGGGTGTAAATGAGTAACTCCTTAGTCTTGTCAACATTCAGCTCCAGAAAGTTTTTGGAGTAACATTTGGTGAAGTGGTTAACAGACTGGTGAGTGTTATGGAGTTATTGTCCTTGAAGTGTGGTATAGTCATTGGTATAAAGGGTGTACAGAAGGGGGCTGGGCACACATTAGGACGAACTGAATTGAAATTGCGATTTCAGTAGTCACAACTAGAAAAACGTAACGCTTATTAATATATATAATAACAGAACATCTGCTACAGACAAAACATAATATCCTGTCTGCATGGGTTTATATATGGTTTAAACCCTGATAACTGAAATGCAGACGATTACTACATAGGTTTAGCAGTTCATATTTCAGTCTTTTCTCGGTCTCGCTCCTGAAGGTGTATAACGTTTGTAATTAAAATTGAAGGTTCAGTTCTTGCAGTTGTTGGAAAAAATCATCGTTCGTCCCGAACAAAAAAAACACTTCCAATTCTAACCTGAATTCTTACAGGTAACAGTAATTCTTGCAGCAATTGCTTATCTCAAAAATGGGATACCCCCTTAGACAAACAAATGCTAAAGCAAAGCCAGTATGTCCACCCCTGTCAAGACAACCTCCTCATTTCCAGGTCTAACATTCTGTAATATTAACTTGTTTGTTAATACAGAATTTCTGGTTTTACAGAGTGTTTAAAAACAGAATGTGTGCCATGTGCCGATTTGTCTAAGCTTATGACTAGTGATGAGACTTTGACGTGAACGGATCCAAAAGATTCAGATCCCACAAAAGAAACATTCAAAAGACTTTTGCTATTTATTGTTTTTTGTGCACAAAGCTCTCACTTGTGCTGCCTACTCTGCTTCTGTGCTGATTCTTGTATTGGGTCAGTGTGAATTAGTTAAAAATGCATTAAAAAATAGAAAGAAAAAGATTATTATTATTGTAAAGTGCTATTGTACAGAGACTCACCTATCCTGTGCACGGCGCCGCTGAGGTGGCACTGCTCCAGGACATCGTGTAGCTGCTGCTCTGAGTACCTCTCACAGGGGTCCAGGTTCTGCCTCACAGACCCACTGAATAGGAACGGGTCCTGAGGGATGATAGCCAACCTTGACCTGCAGGGGACATCAACACTTTGTTAAATCAGAGGTTGAGAAGCCTTTTCTCCTGAGGGCCACATTTGGATGGATATCAGCTGTTGTGGAAGACCGCACCTGTGTTCATTCTACTACTTCTACTACTTCTACTACTTCTACTACTTCTACTACTTCTACTACTTCTACTACTTCTACTACTTCTACTACTTCTACTACTTCTACTAAAGATTTAACCATAATAACGCTTCAAATAACTAAACAACATGAACTAGGGAATTTAAAAAAGACGTGACCTCTATTGCTGGGTTTCAGATGACATCACAAAATTCTATAGGTCACTAATATTTAATACAGATGGGGGGAAGGTAAAATGAATATCATTAAAATGCAGCTTATAAGGTCTAGTTATTGAAAAAACTGATCAGGTTCAACACTTGTGCATTTACCTTATAGATATTGAAAACCAAACAATAGCTTTACTTTTGCATTTATCCAACTGCAGCAGTCCAAAGTATACCTCACCTTCCCAACGCATCCTAACATCCTAAATATCACCGCAATGAGTTTAAGAGCTTTGCACAACTGTCAGAAGGCAGAGCGGAGTTATGGTATCACAATAAAGCTAATAACAACTAGCATGCTAACACTTCCAGTTTCTCATACAATGAAACATTTTATAATTAGGTGCAGACAGTACAGTGGTCTCATTTTGACCCTGCTTTTACAATATATTTGTAATGGGGCAAAGCTAATTTTATTTAGCTACATGGACAAATGGGTATATATACACATTTCTCATCACTCTAAAACCTTTGGATAACCATTTCCCACCTGAGTTGATGCAGCCCGACAGTGCTGATGTCCAGTCCGTCCAGTAGTATTTGTCCCTGGGTAAGTTCCACCATCCGAAACAGAGCCAGGAACAGAGAGGACTTGCCTGACCCTGTCCTGCCAACAATGCCCACCTTCTCCCCGGGTCGCACCACCAGACTGACCCCCTCCAGAGCGTTGGGCAGCCCCTCCCTGTAACATAGCACCACTGACCGAAACTCCACCCAGCCCTGCTCAGGCCAACTGGGAGGCAGCTGTTGAGTAGACAAATACAAGCAAAATAATTTTTAAAGCTGAAAATCCCAACTTTTTTCACATGAGTAAATTCTGTTTCACACTTCTAGAAAGTATATTGTAAAAGGAGAACTTTGTAACCAAAATCAGATGGGTAGACGCCATCTTCAATGCAAACTTGAGCTATGTGTCACTGCATGATGCTTTTGGTGAGAGCTGGCTCACTATGTAACTTATTTTAAAAAGGGTCCACCAACTGCTAGTTTCAGTGGAGATTTTATTTTTTTCCCTGGAATGTTCCACAGTATGGCATTAACGTTATCCATCTCTATAGAGACAAGCAGGTGTTGAAAGTTGAAAAATCTGTGGAGTTGTTTTTTTGAAGTATTTTTGAGCAACAAAGACATGTAATTTAATATATTTAGATTAATACCAGCACATGGCACTTTTAATACCATACTGTGGAATATTCCTGGCAAAGCAATTACATCAAGCAGGTGGTGTCCTCTCCCCAGAAAAGTTACATAGTAACAAATGAATGAGTGTCTACGGATAAAATGAAGATAGTATGATAGATATGTTAAAGCTGTAAGTACCCCAACATTTTGTCCTCATTAATTTGTCAATTCTGTATTGTAAAAGCAGACATTGTCTTCATCTAATTAGAAAATATTTATGTATGACAAGACATGCAAGTCACAATATGACACTTTGGGATGAGAACTGATTGGCTGTCCAAGAATGGTCCACCCTGCGTCTCATTTCTGTCTGAAAAAGCTGGTCTAAAATGTGTATACTAGCAATGTGCCAAAGGGCTTGTATCTAAATACCTACTATCTTGGTTTGTAAATCTGGTAGCCCAGCTTTAAAAGTAAAATATCTCCCCACAGGACAATGAGGGTGGTGGAGAATGAGATACAGAAGGAGGAAATAGCAGCATGTAGCTGAAATGGCCCAATGATGGAGAGGAGAGAAAGTGCATGAAAGTTTAAATGGTCTCACGTCAGAGGTGAAGTCCTGGGGCTCCGTGGGCAGGTCTGTGCAGTACTCCTCCGTCCGTTCCACACTCACCATCTGCATCTCAGTCTGAGTGAATGTCGAGATGAGATCAGCCAAGAGCAATGTGATAGAGAGGGCATAGGACAGGGACAGCCCCACCAAACCTGCAGGTGACAACGCAAACTTGTGAATAATCACTGTTGGATGGAGGTCAAGCACATAACATGCCCACAGACGGGTAGTGTGAAAAAAACTATATTGTACTGAAACAATGCCACTTTGCTCTAAATTTAGCCTGATGACCCTTACGTAATCAATATTCTCTCACGAAATTATTAATTATTATTATTATTATTATTATTACAACTCGATGTGCACTGGGGTAGACTGACAGAAGCGTGGCTGCTAATATTCACCACTGGCCCTTTTGACCACCAACACTCACACCCTACATTCATGCTAGAAAATCTGGGTGAAATGCTTTCCCTAAGGCTGTGGCACCTGGTTTTCCCAGCAGTCTCAAAGGACTAACCAGGCCCAGCCCTTAGCTTCTAAGATCTGATGAGATCAGGCTTTGACAAGGAGGTTTAGATGTGATGATCTTAAGCCCACTAAGGAGTGCATTTCCCTGTTCCTTCCCATCACTATTAAACAACACATGCATATTAAACACAAGCAATTCAGATGAAAAAGTGTGACAAATTGCACAGAAAAAGTATGTAAAGTAAAATCCATGTTGATTTAAAGATGAGAACTCAAGAAGTAAGCAAGTAGTATTGTCATACATATACAAAAATTTCACACACTGGGTTGATACTTTTGACAACCCTACCCTCAGCAGGTAACAGAGTGGTTTCTTTCTTATATCATCCTGGCTAATGCATTTCTGTGGATATTGCTTTGTTTTGGCCAGGTTCTCATACCATGTTTTGTTATATGCCATTTACGATTGTTTGGTGCGTTTCTCACCAGGGTCAACAGACTTGAGCTGATGTTGCACCACAGCAATGACCGCGAGCCCTGTCACCACGGCAACCCCGATGAGCTGCAGTCGGACGTAGAGCCACTGCATTGCCGCGTTGGAGACGAACAAACAGCGCTGGTTCTGCTCCAGACGCTTTGTATTCTCCTCCTGAAACCTGCAGAAAGAGAAAGTAAAATCCAAACCCACAAATGATCCAAGACTGCTCTAAAAATGAAAATCTTTCTGGATCAGTGGTGCAGTCGCATCACCTAACAACAATGCAATTTTAATTGATTTTCTATGGAGACATATTTGCATGTATGGGCAAAATATGAAGGGGGTGAGTATAAAATGTAGATGTCTTAAATGTGTGGCCAAATTGACTGTGAAATAATGGGGACTGTGCAATGAATGGAGTGTGCAATATTTTATTTGTTTGGCCCTTTTGTGACCCCAGACGTCTCAGACAACGGATGGAAATTAGCCTTTGGCTATAATCCCGTGTGTTCAGACGTCTCGACAACAGATGGAAATTAGCCTTTGGCTATAATCCCGTGTGTTTACATTCATGTTGTATCATGTCTGTTTGTTTGAGTGGGACAGTGCTTGGACAAACAAACAAATAAATAAATAAATAAAGTGAAGCTTATTTGTAGAGCACCATTAATTACATTCATAATGAATTCACACAACCTCACCATAAATTACTCAAAATAAATATTAAAAGGAATTGTATGTAGCTTGTGCTTTTACAGTTTTTAAAAAAAAGGTACTACTAAACCTGGGTTACTCATGTGAAAGCTCAGGGCCTCCAAAATTCAATAACAGCGCTGCAGAGGCTGCACTAGCACTGATTAATGACTGACTGCAGGTGCTGGAGTTTATGTAATGATGATTCAGATCAGAGAGAGGCATTTTAGGTTTAAACCAACTGGATTTCAGGATTGAAACAGGCAACCCAAATGAGACACTCAAATGAGGCAAATTCTGCTTTCTGATTGGATAATCATCCAAAACACCAAACACATAAAACACAAAACCACTTGGCCATCATTTTTTTTCACAATATTACATGTTCTTTACAGGGATTCTGCTGCTTCAGGTTTATAATGTCAGTGGCAAAGTATAAAGAGCTTAACTTCAAATAAAAACATGGGGACTATTGGAAAGTGCTGAAAGTCAAATTCTGTAACAAAATGTGGACCAAAACTGTGAATTTGTACCTGGCTGCACTGCGAGTCGCCCTTATGGTTGCCAGTCCGGTGATGGTTTCAGAGAAGTGCGAGTAAAGGGGGGAGAGTGTAAGGCTGCAGAGGCGTTTGAGCTCTCGTGACGTGTGTCTATAAAAGGACTGTACTCTGTAGTAGCCCAGAGCCAGAGGAACCAGCGGCACTAGGACCCAGGGCAGCCCGTAGCTCATTATCACCAGGATACCCAGCAGCCCAAACACATTGGCCAGAAGGATGTTGAGGACAAAGGGAAGGCTGTCGTCGATGCTGTAGATGTCTGAGGAGAAGCGGTTCAAAATGCGACCAAGAGGAGTGGTGTCGAAGAAACTCACAGTGGCCTGAGAATTAATTTACAGAGAAAAAGAGAAAATGTACTGCAACTGCTTAAAAAAGATCTCACTGTAATTTTTGTATTGCAATTTGATTTGCAATATTGCTGGGTTTCAGATGACATCACAACATTTTATAGGCCAATAATATATCATATTTAATACAGATGGGGGTATCTAATATGATTAATGTTAAAATGCAGATTTTAGTTGCAATACAGTGGGTTTGTGGGTCTAGTCACTAATAGAAATGATAACATTGTACTTTGCTATGAAATATCTAAAAGGTCAATGCACAACCTGATCAACAGGAAAAACTGGCTCTTGCCCCCATCTAGGGGTATGACCACCATCATGTCACTATGATCATCATCATCATCAGTTCATAGTACACACCTTTAACATCTCCAGGAGCATTGACATTGGACAGAAGACAGAAATATGAACTCCTAAACTAATATGAGAATCACATGCATTTCAGAACATGCTCTATTTTCTGGAAAAAAAAAAAAAAAAAAAAAAGGACAGAGGACATTCTATAAGTAACTGCAGCCTTTGCGATTTGGTAGCTGCACCAACTCAAATTGCAATTATGATTTGATTGTAATATATTGTAAAAGCAAGCATTCAGACAAGACGCACTCAAAAATAGGCATCATGATTAAGCAGGTTAAACCCACGGCAGCAGTGGTTACAGTAGCAGATTACGACTGACACAGAAATCAGTGAATAATGCAATGTCATCACTGACTACATTCTGAAAATGTGACACAGGTCTCTGCTCTGACAATGTTTAAATCCAGGCTCAAAACAGTTCTGTTTAGCTGTGCATATGAATTAAAGTTTTTATTTTGCCCTCTTCTCTTTAAAGTTATTACGATTATTTATGTTTTTATTTGCTTGCATTGTGATTTTAATGTCTTTCCTATTCTGTATAGTACTTTGTGTACAAATTGTGCTATATAATGAACTTGCCTTGCCTTTGAGTGTCCAAAAAAACATAATATAAACTTAATGGATTATTAGATGCAGTAGTGACAAAATGTTAAAGAAAGTATAGAGTGTACTTAATTCATTTTATTCAGTGGAGTTGTGTTGCTTACCTTTAGCACTCTGTCCAGGAGCCTGTTGTGGATGGTGGTTGCGGCACAGATGGCTCCGTAGGCAAACAGAAATGCTCTCAGTGCAGTGAAGACCGTGTTACCCACAGCGATTCCCCCATAAACCGTCAGGTAAAATTTCACATCTGAGCTCAGGTTATTCAGAGAGTGAACTGGCGACAGAGGAGACCTGGGGGAACAAAAAGAGCTGCTTTCTTGACAAAAAATGAGTGATTTTTTTTTTTTTTAATATCTTAGGTAATTGTAACATCCTCTGATAATGAATTGATAATCGCTCTGATATTGTAAAGTCCTAACACAAGTTTTAAGTCAATATAAAAATCTGTTATGAAATTAGAGGTGGGCAGATTATCAAAATATTGATAATATTGTGAATGTATTGATATGCAAAATTTAATTTTAAGTACATCATTCATAATAAAAAATGCGGCAAAAAGAGCCAATTAAAAAAGAAACTTCCAAATAAGTGCATAAAGTGATATTTCTGTACTTTTGTGGGTACCTTTAGAGTAATTTCACCTTTATCTGATACTTACACCTCCATACATACATTCAAAGATATGTTCTAACATATTTCTGTAGGACTGACATAATATTGTTTGAATATTGTCGGAATCCTCAAACGATTTTTGTTATCATCACCCACCCCTGAATGAAATTTGAAATAATACAACTGGATCTCTTGTGTAATACGTTTTAAGGAAATATGTGGCATTTTCCATCCCTACACTGGTATCAGCTAATATCGGGTATCGGTAGATACTTAAAAAGTAAAAGTAAAAAAAGTAAAAGTATCGATATCGATATCAGAAGTGAAAAGGCTGGTTTGGTGCACCCCTAGTACTTACACAAGTTGGTGTTGGGAGAAGAGCAGTAGGTGAGGAGAGATGGGGACCTCAGAAGAGGAACCATCAAATCTGTGGGAACCATTGTTTCTGAGCTGTGAGATCCAGTAGGACAACCACCAGTCGGACACGTTTTTAGAGGCTGAAATGCAAGGGAAATAAAAATACCTTTTGTTCAAGACAAGGATACATCATTTGGACAACTCGTGCAGATAACATTTCCAGATTGGAAAATAAAGACTCCTATGTCAGGATACTCTTTATTAACTACAGCTCCGCGTTCAACAGTTATCCCCCACAAACTCCACGGCCATCAGACTCTTGAACGGCTGAGCAATAGCCATCAGACTGCTGAGCAATAGCTCTTCCCCTTGGACAGAGACTTATACTTTGCACTGTCATTGCACATGAAATTACTTGAATGTTTGCACTTTCTAATTGCAGTTTGCACATTATATCAGTCATCTTGTGCACCGTTTTTTTGCTGCTGACGGTGCACAAGATCATGTTTCTATTTGAATTGTATTCTTGTATGTTTTTTTTGTCTTACTATTTATCTATTTTATACCAAATTTTTACTCTTGGCATCCAGTGTGGGCAGCAAAGTAAGAATTTCATTGTACGGGGAAATGTGTTTCTTGCTGTGCATATGACAATAAAGCTTTGAATCTGAAGATTGAGGTGATATACAGAGGAGGAATGTATGGTACGGAGGAGGGGGAGTGAATACATGGGTATGCTGAGTTTAGAGCTGCAGGAAACAGGAGGCATAGAGGAAGACCAAAGGAGACATGGCTAGAGAACAAGAGAAAAAAATAGGCAGAGGATTTACTAAAAAATACAAAAATTCTAGTCACAACATTCGTCCTCTCTACATAGACTTTGAGTTATTATACACAAATCGCAATGATATAACTTTTGAATAAACGGCCCTGCTCAAGGAAAATAGTGACATCATGTCACAGATAGGTCAAGTTTATGAAATTTAAAATCAAAATCTTAGATACAGTTTCTTTAACTGCTGTGAACCTAAATTACTGAGTTGGAAGAACATCCAAACCTTGCATAAGGAGCAGAGACAGAAGCACGGAGAAGGCCAGTGTTGTTCCCACAGACCTCCAGTACGACTGGTACACGCTCCAGGCCAGGCCCCCAACCGCCTTCTGCTCTTCCCCACATGAATCACTGTCCCTGGGTACAGAGAGGGGCGACAGGGAGCCCTCCTCCTCTGTATCTCCATCATCTGGAAATATAAAACAATAATAAAGTATTTCATTTGTACTTTTCTTTCAATAATACGCAACTGCTGTCATCCAGGCTAACAAATTAAAGTTTGTGTTTTATTTTAATGTCCTATTGGGGCATCTGCATTTGAGCCATCCTGGACCTGGACATTTCTGGACCTTTCTTATCTCTTCATCTTAGTGAAAATCATTACCATTTTCATTCTTGTCGTCCTTATTTTTCCGAGTCTTTGGTGCAACCTCCACCAAAGGAATTATTTCTGCTGGAGACCCTGTAAAAACAAATTACAGAAAATTACAAATACTTTACAACATCACATCATTTCATCCCTGTGTATCTGTAGCTTTCCTCCTATTCCTCCCTCCTCCCAAACCATAAATGATTGTCTATATAGGGCTGCAGGAATTGTGCGAGTAGCACCCACATAAAAACAAAGACAACTTGAACATTTACAAAGCCATCTCCAACCTGTTTTTATAATTTTCCCATCCTCCATCAGGACGACCGCATCAGCTTTATCCACAAACTCGATGCGGTGAGTGCAGAGGATCCTGGTCTTATCTTTCAGAAGGTCCACGATGCACCTCTTCATCAGGTGTTCTGCCACATCAGTGTCCACAGCAGCCAATGGGTCATCCAGGAGGTAGATCGGTTTGTCCTGAACAGAAATAATATAGTGGCTTTGTTACGTACACAGCAAAACCTGATTATTAGTCTAATTTCTGGACCTTTAAAGATGGTTTAAATGACATGTAAACCACAAAAACTGATGAGGGACCATGAATAGAAAGAAATCAGATGATTTTGCTGTTTACATGTCATTTTAATAGTCTTATAACTCTATGTGTGGATATAACCGTAGCCAGTGTTTTAATATTTCATTTAGAGATTAAGGCCACGATCTTCCGCATGGTGCACACACATTCACTCCATACTCTGTGGTGGTAAGATACAATTGTAGCCAGAGCTGCCCTGGGGCAGACAGACGGACGCAAGGCTGCCAATCTGCGCTATCGGCCCCTCCGACCACCACCGACGTACTCACAACCACACCACACACCATACTAGACAATGTGGGTGAAGTGTCTTGGTCTTGAAAAAATCATCAGCAGTTATGCCCACTACAAGCGTTCGAGTTAGGATTGGCAAAATCAGGCCCTTAGACTTAATTGCATGTCTTTTGAAAATATTTAGGTCTTTGTTAATTGATCAATTAATTAATTGTTTACTTTTGGTTTTAATCATGCTTTGTCCTGTTTTTATTTAGGTGAAATTTTACTCAATTTTTTTCTAATTTGTGCATTCAGGTATTAGATTTATACAGAATAATACAGAAGGAAGACACTAGACACATGTACTCACTGTCCCTGTCCCAAGCCCAGGAGAAGGATTTCCAAGAGGGGAAACTGGAGTATAACTCACAGCAAATCGATATTCAATCTGTTGTCCCATCAGTAGTTAATTTAATTCCGTTTTTGTGTAAACTGACCATGTAAACAGCTCGGGCCAAAGCGAGTCGGGCTTTCTGTCCTCCGCTCAGAGTCACTCCATTCTCTCCCACCTCTGTCCTGTCACCGTTCGGCAAAACCTGCAATAATCCACCAGAAAACATAACTATAGCAAAGACATAGACACAGAATAGTTTACATCAACATTTCAACATTTGGAGTAAGATGATGAGTGTTAGACTCATCCTCTGATCAAGGGTTTTTGCTAATGTGAAGCAATCCGGAGGCACTGGTCTGTCTGAAGCTCTGTTACTCAAGTTAAACATTAATCTGGGCTTTATTTTAACAGAATCTGACCATCTGACCAGCTGGAACAGGGGAGCTGATTTCTCCCGTTAAACAAGTCTCTCACATAAAATTAGTCACAGAATTGCATTAGCCATCAGTTTTTCATTTATTTTCAGTTAGACACACTCATCCCTTTTTGTTGAAAATCAAACACCTAAACATAACCATGAACGCTCATATGGATCAAAGGCTCCTGAAAATGTGTCCATGTAGCATATTTTTTTTGTTTTCAGTCTGTAAACTTATGTGACTGTATTTCCTAATTTGTGCGTTAGCGTAATTTCACTGAAAAGTATCAACAAACTTCTTACACTGAGATCATCGTTGAGAGCACAGGCCTCGATGACCCTCTGATAAAACTCTGGATCGTAGTCTTTCCCGAACAGAATATTGTCCCGGACTGAAGCGTGCTGGATCCAAGACTCCTGAGAGGCCAGGCCAAATCCATGGTCTTGACAGGCGACAAAAACCACCCCACTCAATCTGTGACAAGATAAGAGGAAATTCAATGCAACAACCTTGTGTTAACCCCAGTAATTACAGAGATACAGAAGAATACACAAAAATAAACACATTCATGGGTTTCAGATTGCAGCTTCTAGGAGACATTTAGAGGACATTTCACAATTTAAAAGATATAATATTTAGTTCCATTTCATCCCTACTACAGAGTTAGCAGTTTGTTTTTTTTACAAAAGACATGATATTTTGTTGTTTTCAGAAGGAATTACATTACTTAAATAGTTGGCATTCAAATTGTGATTTGATTGTTTTTAATCTGGCACCCTCACCATCTAATTAATAATATTTTGTTTATGCCTACTGTTATAATGTTGTTTTACCTGTTTAGTTCTCCAGTGAGAGCAGCCAACAAGGAACTCTTTCCACAGCCAACTTTTCCCACAACAACAACCAGAGAGCCCTGAAAATGATCAGACAAGTCGGCAATCAACAAAGCCAGTTGCAAGTTATTTTACTTGCTGCTAAATCTACACAGCTGCTTGTCTCTAAATTGCACAAAGCCATAATCTATATTAAATTTGCATGAGTCCTCACTATGTGCACTTCAAACATTATAGTGTGTGCCTCTTAATAATGCACTACAAGAAGCACTACATTATCATCGTTTTCACAGCCATTCACCTCATCATGCATCACTTATAGCCTACTTTATTGTGCAATAGGCTCTTATTTGCTTTAATGACATAAGACTGCATTACCTTCTTGGTCAGTTCTTTTGTTGGATATCAAAGCTCATCTAGCACAAATTAATGTTCACATGTCTGAATGAACAAGCCCTGTCTTGCCCCAATGCTTCTGGGAAGCAGTTCATTTTTTAAACCACCAGATGGCACTATAAAATGCACCAACACAGTGCCAACACCATGTCAACACAGTGGAAATGTGTAATGAACAAACTGAGGTGTCATCTACCCATCACTACCTCTTACCTTAGTTACATGGAGGTTGAGTCCCCGGAGGATTAGACTGCCTTTGGTCTCTCTTTCTGGTCTCTCAGATCCATGGTCCTGGTTCAGATCCTGGTTCTGGTCTGGACTCTGCCATGAGAAGGTTCCCTGGTTCAACAGAACACAGGTCTGGTCGTCTTCAGGACAAACTGTGAAAAAGAGGGTTAGTACATTTACATGGCTAGTAAAAATCAGCTAACTAGAATAATGTTTTTCTGTCTTTGTTACATTAGTTTGCCCTTTTTGCAGAGTTTTTTGTCAAAACCTTCCCAGGTGTGAACAATCAGAAAGAAGTCTGATTACTCACATCTGATGTGCTGTTTACATGGCATTTCAATAATCTGATAACTCCAGAAATCAAATAGTGATCAGATTTTTGGTGTGTATGTAAATATAGCCACTGAAATAATGAAATCTGATTGCATAACACTTTCTGAATCTGGCATGCAACGGAGGGAGTGGTGACCACACTGATATCCCTCTGTTTAAAAAACAGAGGTCATTCTAGACATGGCAACAATTGGGTTTGTGTAACTTTCACATTTTTTCCACCTTTTCCACATTTCCCTTGAAAGTCACATTAGCCTAAGTAGCATACATTTTGGGTCTAGCACTATTTGTAAATGGCTTTTAAATGTAATTGGAGTTTTTACAACTTATATAGTGCAGTGCAATTACCCAGAGCGTAGTGTGACTGCAAGTCCTGGTTCTTGAGATTGAAGAATTTCTGGATTCGGTCCAAAGACACTTTTGCCTCCAGGACCCCGTTCACAACCCACGCAAAGGCATTCAGAGGGATGATCAGCTGCCCCACCAGAGCCAGAGTTGTGAACACCTGAACACCAAAAGCTTTGTGAGATGAAGGAACCTTAAACTATAATGCTATCTGTGAAAGCTGTATCACATTAGCTTGTTGTATCACCTCGGACACTGAATATCAGATTCAATTGGTTTTGGATTTAACCATTCGTTTTTAATGTTGATTTATTCTTGCCACTAAGACACAACAGCAATGATATAAAATGTAAACAAATACAAGGTCTAGCTTAGAAATGTTATGAACTGAAAATATTCAAATGTAAAATTAAATTAAAATGTATGATTCTATTTATTCCAATGTCAAAATCTCATCCCTTCCTTGTTCTCATGGAGCCAATCCTCTGTTCGTCTTAGAATTTCTTGTCATCCCAACCTTAAAAGACCTGTATTATTTAATGAAAGATAGAGCCCCATAGATACTGACCTTAGCAGCAGTGAGGGCGTGCCCCAGCAGAGTGTAGGTGACGAAGGTGAGGATGGAGATGACCACAGGCAGTGCGGCCCAGGTGTACACACACAGAGCATCCAGGTACTTCAGAGACTTCAGGTGAGACAGCTCCTTCGCTCTGCTCTCAAACACTTGCGCTGTGAAGTGAGGTTCCCAGTGGTAAAACTTTATCACACGGATCCCAAACAAGATCTCTGTCATCAGCTGAGAATGAGACACAACAGGGTATTAAATTATTTATACCTAAGATACTACATGTGGGCAATAGAACAAAAAATGCATGTCATGTCCTCGTAGGGAAATTTGTCCTCTGCATTTGACCCATCCTTCAGTGATGCTAGGGCAACCTGTCAGAAGCAGTGGGCACCCAGATCTTGAGCTAGGCTTGGTTAGGACTACCTTAGCTGGAGGATTTTTACTTATTGTGCATGTTTTGGGTTGAGGGGGAAAAGCGGAGTGCCCAGAGGAAACACACACAGACAAAGGGAAAAACAGCAAGCTTCGCACAGGAAGGCCTGAGTAGCCCAGGACTCAAACCTGGAATCTTCTTGCTGTGAGGTGAGAGTGCTAGCAACTCAGCCACCCTACTAATTAACTGATCTTTTAAAATGCCCCTGTCACTCACTCAAGGCGGAGGCTGACCAATAAGAGGAGTGGATGGGGAAAGTACCTCTTTCATTAAACAGAAAATCACTGAATCACAGTATAAAAAACAATTAAAATCAGCAGATCACAATTTGTTTGTTCCGGAGTAACTTGTATGTTGTTCAAACTTAAATAATACAATCACAACAAGCCTACAGGAAAAAGATGGACCAAACCCTCAATCCTGATCCTATTCGTCTATTCTCACCTTGACTCTGCTGTCCTTGTGTTTAAGCATTTCTTTATTGTTCCTGATAATTTGTGAAGCCAAGAACTTATTGAAGGGCACCAGTAACAACGCCACCATGAGGCCACCCAGG
>KN472402.1:0-7500 GCA_000787095.1 Periophthalmodon schlosseri
TAATAATAATAATAATAATAATAGCACTGTTCCAGTTGCTTTACAATTTAATGCATTATTCATTCACTCCACACTCCAAAGTCGATGGTCAGAAACTATTGTAGCCACAGCTGCCCTGGGGCAGACTGACGAAAGTGAGGCTGCCAATCTACGACATCAGCCCCTCTGATCACCACCACTCACACACCACATTCATACTAGGCAATGTGGGTGAAGTGTCTTGCCTAAAGACACAACAACACTAGCGGCCCACTGTGGCACCTGATATTCCAGGCAGTCTCCCATCTAAATACTAAGTAGGCCAACCCTGCCTAACTTCTGAGATCTGACAAGATCAGGCTTTGACAAAGAAGTTTAGCCATAATCTTCTTTGTTGGCATTGTATGGATGCATTACCAAAC
Source organism: Periophthalmodon schlosseri (assembly GCA_000787095.1). NCBI lineage: Eukaryota > Metazoa > Chordata > Actinopteri > Gobiiformes > Gobiidae > Periophthalmodon > Periophthalmodon schlosseri. Next base: position 402 of record KN472402.1, read on the forward strand.
AAACATACGACTATTGTGCACACAGGGGTTGAATAACGCATTTTTTGAAGCTATTCTGAAAAAAAACAAAACAAAACAAAACAACTTAGTTTTTCTACTGATAGAGAATACGTTGAACTTTATGACTTCATGATTTTTTTTCATGTGGAGATGTCCAGTAATTTCAGAGATATTTGCCAAATTCTACCGTATTACTTCAACCTACCCTCCAGCTACATATAAACTATGGGGAGTTTAATCTGTGATGTCATGTGAACGCAATCTGTTGCAATTTTTCAAACTAACATTCTGATTGGATTTTCAAATCATGTTTTAAAATTAAGATTCAGTCTACAGTGCATCTTCATAACATGTCCAGGAGTATAAATTCTTAATTGCTAAAGAAAAAAAAAATAGCACACATGACAGTTGCAGCCCTGGTGATGTACTAATTACAACCACTTTAATTGTGATTCCAAATTAATATTCAAATTACTTAGAACATTGCATTGCATTGTGTTTCTTTCTTGTCCTTGTCTGGCACTGAATGTGTGTAACTTGATATTTAATCACTGTGAACATAAGATAACAGAAATAATGCAATCTACAGGGTTATAGTTAAATAAATGTATTTTTCATTTAAAAGATGCCCTAAAGATTTATGATTACAGCTTGCCTGGAGTTTTCAGCTCACAACAGAAGGAGGCCCATCCCTTCCCTGTGTTAACATTATCAGACTTCTTACTCATTTTAATTTAGAGCTTAGCCAGTCTCACCCTCACCAATTAGATCAATAGGCCCCTGAGGTAAAGACATACTGTATACTTAAGCTCCTGGTTCATGTCTATTTCCTGGATTTCCTCACAGTGTCTGTCCACTATCCCCTATGGACTATTACAAGCTTAACTCCACTACATATTGTCTTCCCCTGACAGATAATCTATGACTACCCAATAGTGACAAATGCACATGGATACGTATAGCTGGATATCAACATTTCAAATTGAATTGGTGAAGTTTCATCGATCGCGTTGTACAAGGTTTCTGTTCTATCTTTCCTAAAAGCTAATTAAAAACTTACCAGTCAAACTCATTCCAGCGCTGAAAGGATGCGTTCACTTTGGTACAGTTGACTCCGCTCACACTGCAGGGGTCAAACCACAAAATGTGCAATTAAAGTTATTTTCTCCCTGCCATATCTTTATACCCTTAAAAGAAACAGAAATGAGCCTAAGAACATCCTAAATTGATCTTACCAAATCAGATTGTTGTGCTGCAGTTGTTAGGTAACCTATGCTAAGCCACTGGTTGTTAGCTGTTACATTTTGACATTGTTTTCTTACCAGTCTTGTCTGGCTTCTTCTGGGTTATCCAACAGCACTCTGACGATGTAGAGGAGGCAGCTTAGCACTTTCAAGGAAAAGTTGAACATTCGCACCCGCAGACCTGCAAGACAAAAACAATTCAGCTAGGATTAAAACTGGAATAGCCAATGTTGTCACACCACCAAGGCCTACATTTTGGATGCATAGTTGCCAGATAGTAAATAGTAAAGCAATTGATCAGGGCAAACAGTACTAGTGAATGAAGGCAAGTTGTTACAAAATCAGAAAAGTGTTAGCTGTATCACTTTCTTTACCTATCATGCTGTTGTTTAAATAACTGTTGCCTGTGTTAGCCGATGTTGTGCTAACTTACATAAATCCTGTATCCTGTTAGCCAAATGGGTACTAACACTGTCCAGACTAACTAGCACACGGTTGCCAACACCACACAGGTAGAATAACAGTGACCAGACATCCCTATTTACCCGGGTGTTAAGATCCCAGTCTGTCCTTTTGGTTCTGTGCTGTCTTTCCACCCTCCTTCTGTGTTTGTGCCGAGAGCTGGGCGGAGACTCTGGCACCACCCACTACACACCTGCACTCTGGCACCACCCACTACAAGCCTTCACCTGTGGAGTACTAAGGGACCGAGGAACCGACACACGTCGCCAGATCGTCCGTGTATCCTCCGTGGTACAGTTCTGCTTGGTCTTAGTCAGTCTAATTTCATGATTATGGTCACAGAACTCAGCTGCCTGTTTGTCGTTTTTTGCCAGATCCCGCTCCTTGAAACTACCCTGCACCTCCGCCTTCGACCCAGTTTTCCACGACCGGTGCGAACACCTCAGCCTTCGACCCAGCCCTCCACGACTGGTACAAACACCCCAACCTCTGACCCCGCTACCTACGACCGGCTCGAAAATGACAGCCTACGACCCTGCTCTCTACTATCTGCTCTGTTGAACAGAGTTTATTTATAAATACGGAAATGTAAATGTGGGTACATTTCCGTATTTATAAATAAACTCTGTTCAACTTTTTACCCCGGGTCTGTATTTTTGATCCCCCAGAAATTACGACACCGGGACAGTCCCAGTTTTGAGCCATTTGTCCCATGTCCCAGTGGATTTATCCAAAGCCAGTGATTTGTCCCAGGTTTATACAAGAAATGTCCCAGGTATCCCTATTTTTGACCCTTTGATTACCACCAACAGTAAAAAGGGTAATATATTGTCAAATGTTTTTGTTCAAATACAGAAAACTGTGCTTGAGAATTGCCAGAAGGCCAAAAAGGAGTTTGCTTTTTTGCAATGCAAGTCTCTCATGTTATATACTGATTCACAGCTGAGTTGGAAAGTGCTTAATACTGTTCTTAATTCCATGCTCTTTTCACAAGTTTATTATTACCAACCACCCCAACCATGTGTGTCCTAGTTAGCATCTTTGAAAATCTCATCACGCTAAAGTAGAAACAACATCAGTCAAACAAAAAATAAATCTTGCTCAATTTAATTTGTAAGTAGCCTGTCTGTGTAATCCCTCAGTCGTCCAGGTCTGAGCCATAGTAAAAGCCAAAAGTAAAATCTGTCAACTGGACAAAAAGTTGTAGGAGTGAAGACATTTCGCTGCTCATCCAAGCCACTTATCTATCTGAAGGGACAGATATAAGGCAGTGTCCACCAGTAATCTGACCAGAACTGAAGAAGCGGCTTGGATGAGCAGCGAAACGTCTTCAATCCTACAACTTTTTGTCCAGTTGACAGATTTTACTTTTGGCTTTTACTTGTAAGTAGCTTGTTAGCACTATATTTTCAACCCTGGGTTACCTTGATGCCTACCTCTAGCAGCCTATAGGGTGGGCTATTTAAATAGTTAGAATTGAATGGTTAAGTGCAGAAAACACATGATTATATTCATTCACCATGGGCAACTTGGTCAAATAAGTTGTAACCTAACTGTTGATTTGAGATGGAAATTCTAATTCATACACAATAAAACTAAATGGGCCTGGTTACAATCAAAACTGGTTAGTTTAGAGGTTAAGAAATGTAATCATAATACAACTGCTGTGTTTTATGATGTGAGGAAATAGGCTACATCTTCGTGCTGAGAACTATTATGCTCCCCATAAACCGGATTGTTCTGCAGTCATTGTTCCATGACAATTTGAATGTCCAACTGAAGGATTTTTAACAAAAATAGTATTACTGTAATAAGGTTGACTGGGGATTCTGATTGTTGCCTTTTGTCAACCGTAAAAATTAGCTTAATGAATCCTGACAAGAAGAAAATAAGACTTTCAACTAATGTTTATTCTATTGTTGGATTAATTTCGTGGCCTTTATGTTTATGTAAAGAGCATTTAACTGGTCCCAAAGGGTATTGTGGGTGTTAGACTGTCATCACAGACTATTTCTTTTACATTGGCAACTATAGAAATAGGCCTTCTCATAAACACTGCTCTTTTTGGTGCTGTGGTTTAGTGATGGTGTCGAAATCTGACAGAACAAAACGTCAGCACAATTCACAGGACTAATTGGATTAAAATTAAGCAATACATTCAGCTTCTGTACATAAGAACAGCAAAAGGGTCTATCTTACTGCAGTTTGAGAACAACATGCCTTTAACGTATTCTTTGCTTTGAACAAAAATCTCAGTGCATCGAAATTATACATCACAATTCAAAGGAGAAATAGTTCGATTAAGGCCAGACACGCATGCCCATACTCACTGGATCTTTGGTTTTTGATGAAGAACAACTTGAGGCGCTCCTTGAATGTATTTTCATTCACATAGAACTCCACTTGGACTCTACAGAGGAACAGAAGCACAGAGGTCAAGTCAAGTCCATATAAAATACTTGGTAAATAAAACTGGTGAAACATCAGGATGCATGGCTACAAAAAAGCATTTTTAAAGAGGGCCAGCAGTTCAATGGTTCAAGCATTCGACTAGAAAGAACCTGTGTCCTTGAGAGGACTGTCAAAATTATCGAAAATCAGATACTATCAAAACTAGATATTCATTTAAACAAGTATCAGTACTGAAAAAAACCCCCCAAAACAATAACACATAACTGGAAAAATTTGACCTTGAATAGTTTCATCTTGAGTTTTATCAGAACTAATGTAAGACCACATGGTATAATAAACAAATACTATTATTTTTTGTTGAAAAATTACAATATTGTCTTAAAAAGAGCTTTTAAAATGATAATTTGGGTATCAAAAGCGGTATTAAGTATCGAGTCTATTCTTTAGCATCGAAATCAAGTTTGAAATTTTCTTATCATGACAAAACTAGTCCTCAACCCCCATTGTTCACTCCAGTCACCATATTAGAGCATTACGTCACATAGTGCATCTTTATGTGTGTGTGAGTTATGTAAGACATTTTGCAAGTCAGACTACCAGGTAAACTGTCAAAAATGTGCACAAATTAGAGCTAAAAGGTCACTCCGACTTAAAGGATAGAAATAAAAGCCTGGTCGGTATTAAACACTAATAGCGGAAATGGCTGTGTTGTGTGTCCTCCTTCTGCCCATGGGCTCCGACAGCTGTAGTCAGTCTTGTTATCTGCCCTGATTAAATATAGCGCAACAAATGACTTCCCTGTGATGTGTCTGCTCAACATGGGAGGCCATAATTACTGGGCTTTCTCTCCCCCTTTTGCAGTATCCAGGCCCCCCTCCTGTATATACATCCCACGCACTCTATCAAACACACACCAACACATGCATGCACAGGCCAGGAGGGCACACCTGTCAAGTAAATTAATAATGGTTACGACGGCAAAGAGGTGGACATAACAGTGTTGACTATATTGTCTCTCTGACCAGCATAGAAACCAGGGAGAGCTTTCCTTTCATCCTATGGAGAAGTGGTGACTCAGGATGGAGAGTGAATTGAAAAGAGGCCAGACAGACAGTGCTAGTGGGGGTCTACTGAGCAGAGCACATGGACAGATGAAAGAGAGGCGGTTCATTGTTGTGTAAGTGTATGTGGGGACAGGAAGAGGCACCGCTGGGGGTGAGTGGATCCACATGTGATGGAAACAGTTGATAACCTTTGGAAGAAATGTTACGAAATAATTGAAGATAAAGTGGTTTAAATCAGGAAGAAAATGTTCATATTTCGTTGTTGATTTTGTATAGAAATAAATATTGTTAAGACACACCTCAACTAACACATTTAATGAAGACATATTATGCTTTTTTTCGGGTATTTAGTATTGAGCTATATACTATAACATACGTGGATCGTTATTTACATTTTGTCCATGGTGAACCACAATATTGATCTAAAAAACTGCAGAACTGATAAAGACATCGCCTCTTAGTAAGCCGCAGATTTTGATGTTGTTTTTCATTGTCGAAAAAGGCTATATGATGTAAATTAACTCTAAATCTTTTGAATAATTTGTTGCTGTAAACTTACAACAAACATGGCGGATTTTGCCAATAACGTTCGATTTAAGGTTATTGTTAAATCCCAATCACTTTTGCTGGTTTGTTACACTTCATCCCAGTTGTAAACTATTACTAACACCGTCCCTGTGTTCCTAGTTGAAATAAATAGGGTTAGGGTTTTCAGTGTTTTTTTGTTTTTTTGAATACAGTTTTATTTTAGCTTATTTAGTTTTAGTTTGTTTTTTTTTCAGAAATACCACAATTTTCACATCACTCTAAAGACTAACTTTAGATTACATCAATATTAAAGTTATACTAAACTTTCTTTTCAGGAAATACTTTAAAGACACATGTTTTGTACTTGTACTTTAGAATATTTGGTCACTCCACTCCATACTTTCTTTACAAACATTTGGGCTGGTGATGTAGGGGGTCAACTTTTCTGCGGTTGCCATGGAAACACAGCATCCCTTGTCTCTATATTTTTTCCCACACGCCATATCAACAGATGTGGGTATACTCTGCCAGCATGGTCAGTGTCTTTATAATTACACGTATGAAAAACACAGGGAAAGGAAAAAATGCTTCAGTGACTTATGAAATCCCTGTGGAGTCAATGAGATTAGAAAAAATGGTTTGTAAAACGGAAGTACGGGCAGAATTGAGGGTTGAGTGACTATTGGAAATGTACACGGGTAGCCTAATCAATTTGTCTGCGTGACTTCTTTTATGCACACAAAAATCAAACCATGAATCAATTCCAAATATTTGCAGGGCCTTGTAAATAGCAGAACCTAATGAAATATGGGACTTCTATTGGAAATGTATGCAAAATTACACAGCTCATGACCAAATGTCAGCACCGAGCTCTGATGATTAATTACTTGTACAGCTATCAATAAGAAGTCATATGCAGCACAACTGTACCTTATGTTCATAAGTTCTTGTAAAATTATTTCCAAGCTATAAAAAGGATGAAGACGTATAGAAACATGGTGAGGCATGATCGTTCAGTGATGAGTAAGAGGGTAAACTGGTAAAGGGTAGTTATATCAAGATCGAGATCAGTTCAGATCACAGTATAGTCGTGTGTGTTTTTTAGCTGGCTGTTTATGTCACATTAAGTTTACTTTATCAATCAGTCCAATTTTAATGATGACGATGATAAATAAATAAATAAAATAAATAAAATAATGTACTAAAATGACTTTCCATATGAGGTTTATCCTTTACAGGCCACACACGTTTCTGTGTAGACCTATAGGATTACGGCACATTATGTCATTACAATACATTACACTCAGTGCAGTTAATTATGATCTATGTATGACCAAATCTTCCACTTTATGCTCTCTTGCCTTACACATAAAGTCACAGTGATTACTC
>KN472402.1:10000-33026 GCA_000787095.1 Periophthalmodon schlosseri
TTCAAGTCCAAGTCCTCTGTTTTGTGCTTCAAGTCATTCCAAGTCCTTAAACCAAAAGTACCAAGTACATCTTGCATTTTTGTAATTTATATGCTTTTTAAATAAAATTGTACTACTTCAAAAAGTCATGCAACAAATAGGGATGTAACAATATCCAAATCTCACGGTACGATACTAGATTTAAATGTGTCTAATAACACTTATGGAAATGGAGCAAAGGATCATGGTAGTTCCCTCTGTTTGAGCTGTTGCTGCATCAAAACAATGTATTTGAGCAAAGAAGCTTGTAATCCAATTTACTGTGACAGCCTCCAGTGTCACTGTATCATAGTATTTCAGTTACTGTTAGATCCCTAGTAACCCCTTTGAGGAGAAGGAGTAAGTCATCTCAAGTCACAGCGCTCAAGTCCGAGTCAAATCTCGAGTCAGTGACCTTCATTGGCCAAGTCGAGTCCCAAGTCTTTGTCCATTTTAGTCTGTCTCAAGCCATTCAAATGGTGACTCGAGTCCCCACCTCTGCTATAAACAAGAGGCGGTGGGGTAAGGAGAAACAGTGCAAAGATGAAAATGGTGAATTTAACAAAACTAAAGTACCATCCTCCATCTTACTTGGGTTAATATGGTGTGTCAGCCTGTGAATGGCTGTGTTTGAAAAAGATGATGGTGCACATTAGCGGAGCAGCTATGAGTGCAGTTTTGACTTACCAGTGAAAAGAATGAACGATGCAAATCATGTTCCTAGATGTAGATGTTAGAGATGTATACTTTACTATATACAATCTATGGCAGAGGCAAAGGTAAAGATATTAAACTTCTCTGCTATTTTTCTCTATTAAACAATTTCTTTCTTTCCTTATGAAAAGCTCTAGCTCTCATCTGGGCATAACAGTCACTGTATCGCTCCCATGTGACAACCATATAACATGCATGTATTAGAATTGTGGATATGGCGTGTAATATTATTCTCCATAGCAAGGGCTTCCGAAGTCATTCAATAAACACATCTGAGAGACAGTATTCAAATTGCTTGTGCATGAAAATTAGGCAATTGAAAACCTATAAAGCTGATCCCCAAAGACGGTGTTAAATCTGGTTGGAAATAGAAAGCAATGATGTCAGCCCTCCTCCCTGCACTTGTTTGAGAGAATAGGTAAAACTCTTTACGTTGTGAAAAGAGGTCACTGCGTCAGGGATACACGCACATAGACATTCAATAACAACATACGCAGGTCACAAATGGGAGCTGCGAGTGCTGAATAGAGTGACAAGAGCCATACAAACTGTACACCACCACAGGGCCACTCTGACAACTTAAGCAAAGACAAAGTGTACCCTGCAAATTCAGATGATAATCCCAGGTACAGGCTGTCCTTGTCCCAGTAGACCATCACATGTGGGCAAATAATGACTTAGATAAAAGAACAATTAAAACAATCTGTCCAGCAATGTCTTTTTAAGTTGTAAGATTTGGTTTTAATGGCAGCCTGTTGCAGTTCCTGGCTCTAACGTACTTCTCTTCCAGTTATTCTAAAACTGTGCTTAGCTTTGGTTTGGTGGAGCCAATTTGACTGACTTTGGCTTCCTTTCAGTTTTATATGAGCTGACTGAAAATGGGCTATTGTGCACAGGTTCGACTAAGGTCTTTCTGCATTTATAACAGGAATTTGGTAGATGTTTATACAGGATCCCCTTCTGTCTTAATATTGAAACACAACAATATGCATTTTGTGCAAGATTTGAACTGGCTATCCTTTGGACTGAGGGCAAACATTCATCAACTTCACCATTCTCATCTGATAGCAATTGTTGGTATAAATTAGTACATAACAGTACAGCAGATCCCTTCATTGTAAAGCTGGGCAATATGGTGATAAAAATCGAATTGTGAGCTCATCCTTGTGACAATGTCTGTGTAATCCCTCAGTCGTCCAGGTCTGATCCATAGTAAAGACCAAAGTTAAATCTGTCAACTGGATAAAAAGTTGTAGGAGTGAAGATGTTTCGCTATGAAACAGATTAAATAATGCCCTGAGCATAGACTCTATATATAAATAGACACAGCTAACCTGCTAGTCGCCGTGTTCCAAATAGGAAGTGAGCATGGGTGCGCTTCCGGCTCCATCGCCCCTCTCAACATAACTGCTGCTGTCAGGTTCGTCATTTTTGTCTTAAAATGTTTGCATTAATCCGGCCTACATGATCCTGGTGTTTTTATTTGGCTATTTTGTCCATATCAAAATATGCTTATGAATAACCAATGAGGCACCTTCTTTCCCAGAGGTTGCTAGCATTACCAACAGGTTTGATTGACAGCATTGCTAAGCGCCCGCTCCCTGCCAAACCAGCGGTGCAGGAGGCAAGGAAAGTTACCTTCAACAACCTCACTCCAGATTGGCTCTTTGGTTGCTATGATACTTGCGGTCAGAATTCCAAATATGGAATTCCACTCCAAATTCGCCCCTATAACTGCTCTAGCCTCGATGAGCTTCACTTGACTGGAGCCAAACGCTATGGGTCACGTCACACTCACTTAGTCCACTTCTTTATACAGTCTATGGCCTTGAGTGAGTGACATCTAGATTTAACCAATTGCAATGTGAATCAGATGACTTTAGCTACCTCTTCAAGGAAATATAAAAATACTAAGTGTACATGAATTGTGATAAAATCGAAATCATGATATGGCTCCAAAAAAATCATGATATAAATTTTTTGGCATATCGCCCACCCCATCTTCATTCTACGTACACTGATACATATATAGAATTGTTGTTGGCACATTAGAGTTCCCTCAGTCTGCCTGCACCACACAGACAGCATCCCTCTCTCAAATGTGTAATGCATTCTGTGAGACGCTGACATTAAGTAAGTGGGTAGTGTATTACTCAAAGCTGTTTCCTGGAGGACCTGAGCAGATTAGACTTTCCATAAATCACGATGGGAACTGCCTCTGTGTGACGTCAGCTGTCTGCTCCTGTCCTTAGCTCCTCAGATCACTCTGTACTTGCTCTGGGATCTGCTTACACACTTGTTGTTTACCTGCACAGGAACACAGACACGGAGCCTTTGTACCACTTCACGGGTATCTCTTATTTACTGATAAAAGACTCACCAAAAAGTACACCAAATTCTTTTCAAACACCCAGACGGCATCATATACCCTCACATCTCAAACATATCAGCCCCGAAACACGTTGCAGACATTTGATCTAATCTTATCATTTCAATCCAATCGTCTATAACCACCGCTTTATGAGAGGAATTGTAGCTGTTGGCGATCAGGGATGTCTCTTGGGAGGTACAGATTTGAAACTCCTGTGGTGTATTAAACTAACATGATTTGGGAATAAGGGACGGAGCACCATAACTCTAAAGTAACAGCATCGCCTACTACCCCTGCTAACATGCCACAGGGCGTATGGGAATAGAGAAATCAAAAAGAAGAGAAGACACCAGCCCCACGGTTATGTCAGTAGGACAGCAGGAGGGCGCTTAAGTGTCGTCAGCGCACCGCTAACAGAAAGAGGCTGTACAGGGAATTCAGTATTGAGCTTATTGGGGAAAGGGTCTCCAGGGACACACCCTTCACTGGCTGTCTTTGTCTCAACTGCCTGCGGCGAGTGCTATCACATACATACAGTGGGGAGAAACTGGCCTTATTTCTGTCTATTGTATCCATTGTAGATAGTTTAAAGCTGGTGTACCTGATTTTCAAAGTAGGGATTTAAATCTATCTAACTCATCCCTAGTACTTTCAAATCCATTTACAAGCCATATTTTTCAGATAGCAAAGTGAAACTTTGGTGGACCACACAAAAGCAACCAATCAGAGATCACTTTCTGCTCTTTCTTCCGGGTTTGCAAGATATTAAATACCTTATTCCTACATGCAGAGAATGTGCAGTGGTCTGATTTAGTCACAAAATACTGCTTTTACAATATACTCTTTGGAGCAAAAAAAATATGAACTGTACTTGATTACTAAAAAGCAGAGTATCCCAGCTTCAAGTAGTGTAATGTAATATAATAACTGATAAGACTTCAGAAGCCTCATATCGTCAGACTTCATTTCTAATCTCTTTTTCCTGAACAAGTATGAAAAAGTTTTAGTAACAATATTTAATTTCAGCCTGGAACTTAGACGATCTGCTGGGTTTGATAACAGACACAAAATGCTCATTGGGTCGAGGAATGAGGAATGTGGAACTTCTTTGCCTTCATCTGCCACTAGAATAATTTAATTATATCCCAATTTGACACGGTGTTGTAGTCAAACTTTTTAGGAGTGCAGCCAAACTGCAGCTTTTGAACAGCATCAACCGGTCAAAAGGTAAAAAGCTCAGAGTACATCAAAGACGGTACACACTGTGCACCAATCTGAAGAGATTGCCAAAAAGTACCCCGTGGACTGAACACTGGGCGTGAATATCTCACTTTTGATACGGATTAAAACATGGTATTAACTATGTATTTTTAGTATTATTTATTATTGATACAGCAAAATAACATACTCCTTCATTTAACCAGACTTGAAAATGGAAAAAAGATCCTGGTTTGTGACTTATGTGGCAGAATTTACAACAAATACTAACAATTTTAACTGTTTTGAACAATAATTTCTCTTGCTCCCATAAACATGACAATATTTAGTGTTTACTAAGTTTTGAACAAATGGAAGTTGAGTCAGGAGTGGTCTGCCTGAGAGACTAGCATCTAAATCACCATCATTAGAGCACATTGTTTTATGCAGTGTCAAGTCAATACACAACTCAAGAGAAACAAAACAAACCAATCTACGCACAAGAGACAGAATTCTGTTTCCATCATAACAGATTACTCAGATTAAAAAGAGTGGTTAAAGTTGGTGTTCGATTTGCTTCTAGTGCTGTCATTGTGTCCTTCACAAGACACTTCACACATCTTACGTGTAAATGTGTTGTGTGAGTGAGTGACTGGTAGGGAGAAATAGGTTACCACACAGTATGAGGAGAGAACACTGGAGGGGTAAATACTTAATATCAACCACAAAACTCCTATCTCAAATTTGTAAAGAATTCAACTCACTTCTTTCAGATCACTTCCTCCTGTATTACCCCTTGTGCTTATCTTGTTTTTTGCTTTGCCTGGAATGTTCAATAGTATGACATTAAACACATCTATCTCACATTGCATTTACTTAATCACGGGTGTGTGTTGCTCAAAAATACTTTGAACACGCCTTCTTGCTGTCAGTGGGCTCGCCTCTCCATTGAGATGGCCTGTAACTTGGCCTCATGGCCTCACCCGCTCATCTTCATAGACAGATTACAGAACTTTAATGCCATACTGTGCCGTACAAAGCATTACCATCTCAAAAAGTTACACAGTCCTCCGATAAAATGTGCAAGAAATGCTGCTGTAAACTTTTATAGGGGTCACGACTTACAAATGTGACTGGCTCCCATCTGAAGATAAGAATATTTTTGAACATGTATCTAAAATGGTATACCTCTAAGCGAACATGTTAGCACCTGCTGGCACAGTTCTCGCCTTGCCAGTATTAATTAAGACACTGTTTTTGGATCTCCTTTTTTAATTAATGTGAACAGACATCCGTCAGCCTGTGTTCACTTACACCACTGTGGGCCACCTGCCTCCCATTAAACACACAGACTCCCAATGAATTCTAGCTCATCCGTTTAACTGGTTTGTCAAAGTGGAGGTTTCCGGGTACATTACTTCTGTTAACACTCATATTCAATTGTAAATAATGCTAATGTGTTTGCTACATTCTCACTCTAAATTAATTACATATTTTTGTCCATGAATGGCAGCTATGTTTTGCCATGTCACTCTTATCAATTAGGCGAGTTCCCAGTGCTCTAATTACCCCTTATTGAGCCAGAATGAATGGTATTTAAAGCATTTGTGAAATTCAAATCAAGAACCATTTTGGCTTTGTTTTATTACAGGTGATGGATTTGAAACCCATCACTGTATTCTATAAGTCGGTTGGCCATCACTGTCTATTAGAAGAGAACAGCACTGTGTGAAATGCATCTATAAGGGACTACCGTACTTCAAAAACTGCCAGAATACCTCACCTGCTTGCTGATCATTGATACTGGAACATTTAATACCAGATCACATGACTGCATAAGGCTAAGGACTAGCCGCACCAAAACTGAGATGTGATGATGTTTTTAATGTTTTATATGGACTTGTATACTTGTTAGTTTTGTTTGTTTTTCTACTTGTGTTGTATTTTAAATAGGGCGCCCATGAAAAAAGAGAGCTCAGGTAGTCTCATTGGGTTCTCCTGTATAAATAAAGATAAAGAAAGAAAGAAAGAAAGAAAGAAGAAGATCTTGCTGACTTTGACAACATATTTTTGAAGGCAGAAAAGGTGGTGATGGTACAGCCACCAGAAAACACTGCATACATGGAGGTTTCAGAAATCGAAGAAGGCTTTTTTTTGGTGACACCCATCTCATCTGACAAAATCAACTTTTCAGAGAGTGACTGCACCATGATTCAAGCCATCTGTATTACTAATAATCTTTCCTTATGCTCAGAAGAACCCATTATCTTTATCAGATTTCGGCAAATCCCTATTCTTAGAGGGAGAGAGCTGTGATTCAAACCATGTAACTGGACTGGAAGTGGGTAAGGCAGTCAAGTTCAAAGAGTCACTGAATAGTCACCGAAAGCCACCAACTTTTCAAATCAAGTCCCACCGAAGAGAATACTTAACCTTTTGTTCTGAGTACTGCCAGATCTGGCCATAAACATGCACTGAAATATGGCAATGCATTAGAGAAAAACTTGCTCCAAATGACTGAACATGCAGATAGTAAGTGTGGCATATGCATTTAATAAACAGCAAAACATTAAAATACATGAGCAACAAGGGACTTCAAAAATAATGCTTGTTTTAATTAGTTTTTGAAGTTAATTACTTAAGCAGAAATGCCTTCAAACCTGAACGCTTGAGAGAGTGGCAGCAGGTCACTGCAGCATTTTTTATTTCCTTAGGCTATATTTGATCCTATTTGACTTCTTTACTTTATTTGAAAAATGTTGTCTGTTGTATATTACTTTGAATATCTTTTTTATTGTCCACGTTCATGTTTCATTTTTCCAAAACATTATTTATGTGTATAACCAAATCCCTACCCAACAACAATGGAACCCGCAGTGCTCCTAAAGCCCGTGCCTAAGTGCTGTAAAGCCATTGCTGCCATGTTTATTGATCATATTGATGGATCATGCTCCACATTGGCTTCACTAGATTAGAGTCTGCTTGGGAGTCTCAGGACTTGTGACAGGGCCGGTATGAGCTCTGGGACCACATCAGACAGACACTGAGTGAGAGACGCTGTGGAGGCGACAGCCAATGAAAGATTGTTTCAAGAACAAAAAGCTCCAGTTATTTCTATGATAATCCTGGCAGAAGGCTCCCACAGAAACTGTCTGCGGAGCATTGGAGGCAGACCAGATCACAAATGCACTATGTCCAAACTGAATTTTGTTATGTTAAACTAAAGACAGAGAATATCAAACAATAAGCCTACAAAAGCACACACAGAGATGTGCGTACCAGTTCATCAGGTAATTTAAAATAGGACCTCAGAGTTTTTCGCATGGCAAGTCCAGAATGAAATTTCTGTTTTTTTTCTCCAGAGGGATATCACTCTGGTCACCACTCTCTCGATCGCGCCTCGAGCCAGACTCAGACAGTATGGTGCCATCAGATTTGTTTATTTCAGAGACGCATCTGAATTGAAGTAGCTCATTCTCTCACCTTAGATCACAGTTTAGTGCTTTGCTCATTGATCTGCAGAAATTTGCAATGTTTTTCAGTCCCCTGTGATATTTTCTCCTTTCTTTTTTCCTTGTAAGCAGCCATATTTGTTTTGATATGGATGGACCATGCATGTTCCACCTACTCCACCTAATGTCAATCATGACCATCTGAACTCTGGGAGATTCAGTTGTGACTCACATCTTTGTTTAGTATGGGACACATGTGTATTCTGGATCCCAGGCAGCAAAGTTAATACAAGCATGTAGCATTTTCTATTTTTGTTTTATCACATTTTAACATTGTACAACTAATTACAATGAATATTTAGTTTTGGAACATTTAGATTCTGTCATTTAATTGGACTTGTCCAAAATTTCAGCATAATGCTCCACTGCATTTTTCTCAAGCCTTTTGTTTCTTGTCTCAATAAAATTTATGAGGTTTTTTTTGAATAGTTTCATGACCAGCATTTCGATTTGCCTTGTGTTTTGTTTGCCTTTTTACCTAGATCAGAAATCAGTATGTATCAGAAATGGTTTCTATTGAGACAGTGTGCCAAAATGAGCAGAATCTAGTATAGGCTATACATCATTATGCACCACCAAGACACACGATATTGCCAATTATCAGACCAGCATTCTTAGCAACCTCACACCTGTTGCTATGAACTCCACTGATGGTAAATGGTAGGTTTTAGCTACACCATATGATTGTTGGGGACTAAGTGACTCACACAGACATCAAAGTTGTACTTTTTTTGGTAGGTGTAGCAATCAAATGAACAATCTTGTCTTTTTCATCCAATTAGGAGCAGGATTCACTAATTGGGCACTCAGAGCATGTACAGAGTGTGAAATGGTGAAGAAAAAGAGAGGTGCAAAGTTGGAGAAGTATGGGTCAGTGTTGGAAGTATTCAAAATGAGTTGCTGACAGAAATTTGTGCTTTAACTTATCCTTCAACCGTTGCTTTGGGACACCCTGATGAGAGCAGTGGGTGTCCCTAGGGAGGGACCCTCCCCCAGATTTTGAGCCAAGGTCCAGGTCAGAAGTAGCGGATTAGCCTACTGTGCTACTACTGTGTGTTTAGGCTGATGGGGAAAACTGGAGTACCCATAGAGCAGCCCAGGAACTGAACCCAGAACCTTCTTGTTGTGAGGCGAGGGTACCAGTATATTTTCTTTCCTTTTATGTATAGATATGTTATACTGACATCTCAAACAAATAAAACAGCTACTGTGCCATGATGGACTAAATGTATATAGCTCTGTTCGGGTCACAATCTAGTTGATGTTTTCAGTTTCCCTCATCAGTCAGCCGTACTTGATGGTATGTTGCTATTGTTACCACAGTTGTTCTTAATAATAAGGAAAGATATGGCCGACCACATGCTAAACCCACAATACTTCCCTTTTTTCCCTTTTATTTGAGTCCATTGTATGCGGAACATTCTGTGCTGCTCCTCTCAATGTTTCGATGCCAGCAGACTTTTCAGCAAGTTTTATTCTGAGTTTATTTAGAAAGAAAGAGGGATGAGACATGGCTCCAAATGCTAGGAAAACAGCAGTGCCCCAAACTCAAGTGTAATGCAAAATATTGTTGGGCCTGCTTTTAACAAATATATAATGTATGTATTTTATTGTGCATATTTTCTTCCATGAATATGTCCAGACATGCACTAAAACTGATTTAAAGTATATATTTTATTAGTTGAGAGTCTGCAATCAGGAATAGGAAATTGAAGCGCTACAGTCATTTTTTTCTGTACTTTTCTGACCTAAACCAAATCAGTTGAAAGGCACACCTCAGAAATTACTATATGGAAGCTACATAATCATGGGTGGAAAATCCTGAGGTTGAATTTGCATAAAACAATGTGAATTTATGGTAAAGGTGATAGCTAGTGCAATTAAATAAATGAGAAACAGCAAATGCCAAATCCTGCCTGGGGACAATTGAACTAAAATTATACCTTGAAACATGAGACATAATAAAAGCGCAGAAAGCTTTTGTAGAAGAAGAAATGGACGTACATAGTGTGTGTACTTAAAAAGTGAGGTAAAAGAACCCATTTCTGTCAGTGCAGGGAATGCTCCACATAAGAGACTTTTAATGGTGAGATAAAAATGTAGGCTATTTCTCCAAGAAGGACTGAAGAAGAGAGTAGTTTTTGAAGAGCCTTCAATCAGAACTGATGCAGAGGACAGAGGAGAGGGAAGAGGGAGAGAGGGTTAAAGGGTGGCACTGGAGTCTAACAATAGACACTGGAGGAATTTTAAAGCCACTAGTTGGAAAAAAGAACAGTTGAACGCCTATTGAGACAACGGTTCTATATTTTGGTTTATGTTAATGTTATAGTGCACAGGCCAAATCAACAAACAAGGGGTGAATGCTAAATACAATGAACCAGTCTTCTTATCTCTTGCAACAGGAATTAGTATATTTGCTTATCTCTTGTCCTGAAAAGCAATTTGCCAAAAATTTTCTGTAATTCTTAGAACTTAAACTTTTCTTTACTAATTTCTTATAACCCAGACTGGAGTATAACTATAGCGTTGCTCTGAGAATTGTGTATTTGGTACAAAGTCATCCATTTTCACAAGAAGAGAATTTCCATATCAGATTCTAAAACTTTCTCCAATGTCAGTTCAACCAATAAAAATACTCTGAAGTGAAGAACCCATAAAAATGGATGTGTTGAAATGAGATGAGCATTCATCTTTTAAAGTGTTATAAATTGTGACAGGTAATTTATTAAAAGGTGTCAATAGAGGTAACGTTATTCTCGATTGTCCTTTAAAACAAAGAACACGTTTATTTGCTAGGGCACCTTCAAAATACTACCGGAAATACCAACTTTTAAATGTAAATGTGTGTTGTGTGTGTAACTATGAAAATGAACAGTTTTTTCTGTACATTGCACATAATATACATTTTCTATCATCTTTCTTATGAACGTATAGAGACATGTCCAATTTTTCATGATGGCACACTACTGCGCAGGTAAAGACAAGAAAATCACCCCCACGTTATAACAATTTGCAGCACTTTCCCAACTGTAGACAGCTTCTGGGGATATGATGACATGCTACTGAAGGCTGATCTGTGAGAGGTGGGTTGTCTTCACTATTAGGGTTATTCCCAAATTAATGGGGCATGGCAGACATCTCAGCTATAATTAAGCATTCTGCCACTATCAATCTCTGCTCCCTATCAGCCACATGTACAGCTAATGACTAATTTCCCCTTTGCTTTGAGATGAACCTCCGACCTGTGTGTTGCTCTTTGACTTCCCTTGTCTTTTTATGTGCTGCCTGTAAATGTAGATGCATGCATCGCTTTATCACAAAGGGTTAATTAAAGGCTAAAAGCATACACTACATTAGACTATATGAGGAAACATTTCAACACCAGGAATAACAATAAACATGTAACAAACATAACTGTGCAACAAATCTCAGGGGTAACACTTTATACTGACTGCACTTTGAATAGCCTTAATAAAGCATGAACAAATTCTTATTGAATAAATAGTTTATTAAGAATGATTCAGGCTCAGTAAGTTAATTAAGAGGTTAGGGTCAGGAGTTAGGGTTGGGGCATGAATTAAGTAGTTATTACCCAGAATCATTCTTAATAAACTATTTTCTCATTGTCTCCATAGGGAAATTAGTCCTCTGCATTTGACCCATCTGACAACGCATATGATGCAACCCGTCAGGAGAAGGATAAACCTTTGCCACCACCAAAGGTTATTATATTGATTACTTTTGAGACAGTGAGTCGTTGGCCCTTTTGTCTCAAATGTGATTATTATAATTAAGCCATGCATTGACTCTTCAACAGAGCTTCACTTGTTGTTGCTGAGGTTGTCCACCATTATGAAAAATCAGTTGTATATGCTTTCCCCATGTAAAGCCTAAATGTTTGAGCCATTTTTGAGAATGTCAATTGCTATCTATCTAGTGGCCAAAATGTTTGGCAACAAATCTCCTCTATCTATTTTAGGAGCACAAGTAGGGCCTAAGTTATGCAAGAATTTTGGTGATGGGAGACAGTTCCTTTTTACAAAATACTGAAAAATAGGCTACAATTCAGCTGGGCTGCATCTGTGATTATGATGGGAAGCACATTTGAGTTAATAATGTTAGTAATGGATGTAATGGATTGTGTACACTATAAACAGTCTCATTTTATGTCCCTATGGCAACATGTTGTGTAGTTACAGCATTGCCTCCTCCAAATCCTCTCAGAGCTGGACCTGGTCTGGTCAGCTTTCCCTGTAGCTTCTCCTCAATTATCTTATTCCAAGCACCCACTCAAGTCTACAAGCATGTGTTTTGGGACCTTATACTAAACTGGCAACAGACGTGAGCGTGAGACATCGTGCGTAAAAAGGAGGTTAACGTTTTCCATTAGACAGGATGCAAAATGCCAAATTAAGCATGGCATACGACAGGCTATAGCTCCTGCACTGCTTTGCAAATGGGGTGTAAGCAAAGGTTAATCACCATGAGATGATCCTACTGAAATTGCCTGCCCAGGTGGCAGATGGTTCACAGCAAATCTCAGTATTTATAAGAAATGAGCAGACATGATGAGTGACATATGACTTGAGATCCCTGTTTGTACATTCCCAGAAGTCATTTTACAAAGCGTTTTAAGTTTTTGCGCACAAATTGAGCTGCAACATCAGTATCCAACAGTGGTTGTTTTAGAATAAACCCTGTTGCATTACCTTTCACAATAAGTAAAAGAGGGACAACGGAACAATATTTAACACAAGTTACCTAAAAAACCTAAAAACGCATAACAAATTCTTGGTTAAATGCTGGTCATGGCGCAGATGCACATTTTCCGTGCGCCGTGCGTAAACGCTCCAAGTCTCCTTACCTGTCATCGGCCTGCCAGTCCCCGAGCAACAGGTCTCGAAACCGGTATCGAGGGGGTAACGGTAGCACGTCCTTCTCCAGTTCAACCATGGTCCCCCTTCTGCTGCTCCTCAACACCCAGAGACAGAATCACTACGAGCAGCACGTCCACAGAGGAACCAACTCCACTACTATCCCCTTTGCTATTCGACCCGAAGACAAAAATCCGATACAATTATACGTCTCATCCTTAGAGTTTGGGTTTCTTCCTTGGATAGAAATCAACTTATTCCCTTGTGTTTTTCCGCTGAACCCGTGTTTGGTCGCCGCGGAGGCAACAGGTCGATAGCGTTTATCCAACGGTGCGTAGGGAGGCTCCACTTGGACAGTGACATCTGAGGAGCAACTGGTTGTCACCACATCCTCCCTGCCTCCAGCGCGAGCTCCGCGTGGATGCTCTGATGAGGAATCCGCAAACAATCAGCGGGGAACACTCTTGGTGACACTTCCCATTTCAGGATGAAAAACTCACATAATGAAGAATGTTCATAAGCGCTCCTCTGAATGGAAAGCACGTCTTCCTGACGGGCTGTGGCGGTAACCACGTTCATAAACGCCTGTCACTAAGCGCACAGTTTGAACCCAATTATGTTTTCGCATAGTTTTAGTTGTTTTGCCACAAACTCAGGCTAAAATGTGGCGGCAATCATCGTGGGGTTTTGCCGAAACACAGGATTGAGGATTCATCCAATCATTGGGCTGTATACTTCCAGTTCCAGACGCTTTACACGCTTTAAACCCATCAGCTGCTAAAAGTCGTGTCTCCTATGTAGACCTTATTTACACTTGCAATTAAGCAGCTAATCGAGTCACTTAAAGGCGCACTATGTAACTTTTCAGGGGGAGGGTCGGCCACCTGCTTGTCTTAATTGAGAGGTTATTGCTTTGACTGAAATGGATAACATCATTATTATCAATGCCCATTGAGGCAAGCAAGTGACTAGGCTAAATCAGGTGTGGAGAGGCGATCCGCTCACAGTAAGAATTTGTTTCTCACGGTACTTTTGAGCAATTAAAACGTGAAATAAATAGATATATTTAATAGCACACTGTGGAACATTCCAAGCAAAGCAATAACATCTCCATAGAGAAAAGCAGGTGGCGGACCTCCACCAGAAAAGTTACATAGTGTACCTTCAACAAAGCTATTTAATCCTATGTCAAGTAGTAGTAGTAGTAGTAGTAGTAGTTACGAATTTGCTAAAGGCTGGTTTACGTTCTCTCAACACAAAATGTAGCCTATATGCATATATTTGTTTTATGGTAAAAAAAAAAAAAAAAAATAGTCCTAAGATGTTGTCCTAACACAAATTAGTTATGCCAACTTTCAACTTTGTAAGCAATGTGTCTACATTTTACTGAATTAAGATATTTAAAAATAAAAGAAATACACTCACATTTTTCAATACTCACCCCATAACTTCTAATCTGTTTGCAGTTGGCAGCTACAGTGTTTTACCATAATGTTAGTTTGGCAGACACACATTAAAGGTCACAATATTTATCTTGTTCAGCCTCCAGTCACAATTAAAGCCCTAATGCAATTCAAATGTGCTGCTTAACAGAACTGTTGACTCAAAGCCATAGACAACAGGTGTTATTCAAATTAACTTCCACTGATTAATATTAATGACATTTTCTCTGGTCAGGATCAATTGGACAGAACGAACACTTCACAGCTGACCTCTGAAGCCAGATTAAGTGATCATGAACAAAGAGAAACTCAGGGATATAAGGAGCTGCAACTTCAGTTCATAATATTTACTGTTATACAAAATTGCACATTTCATTCAATTGAAAATGGGACATAAATACCAAATACTAAACAACACAATAGATTTTAAAATGCGATTGATTAGTTGAATTGAATAGGTCCAAAGAGTAAAAACAAAGGCAGTCCATTGAAAGTATCAGCGTCAAATTTGAATGTAGTTTCTATTAAGCACATTTTCATGTTTGTATTTCATTCACAGTAGAAACTAATCACAGAAATAGTATACTATTTGCAAATGAATATGTGGCAGAGATGTCACTTTTCTTGGTTCACGGTTAATGGATTTGTGCTATTGGCAAACCAGTACAATGATGGAATGAGTGAAGTCTGCTTCTTACAATGGCTTCCTTCCATCAATCAAAAACTAGCACCTGTTAAATTGGTGACTATATATTGGTCATAGTAACAAAATGGTAGAATTAATTATTGTTTGTAAAAGCCTAAAGCCCATAGTTGTGATATGTTCCATTAGCGACAATACCCTAAGGCAAAGAAAAGAATAATTGTACTAATACCTACTGCAACTACTGCTCAAATTCAGCTTTTACTCAATGGGCCAACGTTTTGACATTAGGTTTAAGTAAGCAATACTGACTAAAGCTATTTCTATTCTAAGAAAATATACTTAAAATTGTCATATCTAAACTTTATTGCTGCAAGGGTAATTATATATATTGCCCTCTTGTGGCCATCACAAAAGCATACACCCTAGAGACACCTGTGTCAAACATGAGACAAGTCTGCAACACTGAGGTAGAAAAAGTAAATGTATTCGGTCTGTCTTGGGTAAATACAAAATGCCACAGCAATGCTCTTAGCCTGAAGTAATGAGACAGAGGATGACAGTGAGGCCAAACATTTCCAGTGGGCGGGCCTGTCTGGGTTGTCATGGTAACAACAAAAAGTGTGTGAGTAAATGGGAGCTGATAGTTTCTGTCTTTAAGCCCATTTAAACCCCATTGAGCTGTGCATTACCATAATATGTACCCAAAAGGCGATTTTTATGAGTCCAATAAAAGACATTATGGCCCAGAGGGCAATTTAGGCATTATACTTTTATATGAAACAACCAATACAAGTAGTAAAAAACTGACCCAGAAGGCATAAAGTTTGATCCCAAATTAAAAAACAAATCAGATGTTTATCAGAAGTATTGGCACTAAAGAAAAAAGGAAAATCTGACCTTTCCTGAATAGTTTTAGAATGATCTTGAGCTTTATCAGAACTAGTATGAGCCCACATGGTAACATAAAGAGCAATTATTTTGTGTCGAAAATTACTCTGTATTGTTTATAGAGCATGGCAGCACTAACAGGAATTCAATAAATCACTCTGAAAGAAGAGGCTACTTTTTCAAGCTAGGAGGCCAAAGGCTGCAGCAGGTCCGAGCAGGACGATAGACCTGTAAGTAAAAAAAGTAACAACTAAGATCTGCCTGTTTCTCAGTCTTAGACAAAAGTCCCATTAAAATGTTGTGATACGGCATGAAAAATTGTGTTGGTCTTTTGCAGTCCCTAATCCAGTGTGATGTTGACAGATGCTAAGGCGTCCACTGCCCAGCTGGGATACTGGTCTGGAGAAGAAAACATCCTCTTCATGAATATCCGTATAAACTCAGGAAAACGACCGTCCACAATGCTTTGGCGAACGGAGCGCATCAGGGTGAGCTGCAGAAGACAGATGTGATTATTGATCTCCAATGGGAAATCATCTTTGCAGTACATCCTGTGCACACTAGGGTCAGCGGTAATTCAGCAATGTAGAGAGAGAGCAAGTACAAACGTCCACATAGCAAGACAAGGATGTAAGAGCATCTATGAAACGCCATTTGGAGACATTTAAGTGAATCCAAATAGTAAAGCAGTGACCCCAATTTGCCCTTACAGTATGAAAGGAGTAGAGTGTACTTATATATAATTGTCAGAAAAAGTAACATCATTTTGATAATGCCAGCTAAATGAAAAGCAGTTATGGATAAAGAAAGCAAAGTACAAATGCAATCCAATAAAGGCAAACTGAGCCACTAAGCAAGAAGAAAACATTAGCCAACAAATCAGAGAGGTTGTGGTATTCTAAATTATTCAGAGATTGTCTTTTAAACTGATACTTGGCACATAGTTTCTAAACCGAAACGCACATAAAAAAAACATTGTAAGGTTTTAGCTGGTATAATAACGGTGTGTACTGACCTGGTAGCTGATGTTATGGATGGTGATATGATGCATAGCCGCGGTGTCATTCTTGAATAGCGCGTGGAGGTAAGCCCGGCTGTGCCTACAACAGTAGCATACAATTATTAGTGCGTTATAATGTGATCATTCAACAGTTTTCATTGAATCTTACATCAATGTGTTCCGCGGCTCTAAATTGCCACTGCAGTACTTCTCCTAAACACTACATATTGATAACTGTATACTACTTAGTTATGAGACCAATGACAGCATTTCTATATAGGTGTGTTATTAGTAATTAATTTAACAATAAAATTGTCACTAATAATGAGCCAGCCTTGTATACAGGATGACCTCTGACAGATGAAGTGACAGATGAAGTAACAGATTCTACATTATACAAAAAACTGAACTAAATGTAATATATTAGCTGGTGGCATATAGCAAGAGTGTCACATAGCAAGCAAATGTGTCTTCAAAGTTGACATAAAACAAGAAAAGATTAGATAAGTCAAATTCTCATGGTTAGAGTAGACCACTGTAGAAATTGTAATTATGTTTGGGATGATTGGCGTACAATACAGAAACCCTTCCAACCACTTGTTTAACCCTACACCTGACCTGGGCTGTGATACAATGCCACCTAGAGGCAGTGGGGTGAAAAGGTGATTGAACCATGTTGTTACACACTACTTAAATACACAAGGCCAGACTGACAATAGCTGACGGGCTTATAATTACTGTTTCTTTGTACCTTTTGCAAGTAGGACATTCACAGTCAGGATCTATAGGCTTGAAGTCTTTAGCATATTGTTTTTGTTTCACCTGGAGAGACCCCCAGGGCACCAACGCTGAGCCAAACCTCTGAAGAAAAACAGAGAACACTGTTAGAAACATATAATATTAAGTTATACCTTTATCTGATTTTAATAATGTGCTAGACTTATCGGTTTACACATCATAATTAATAGCTTACCGCTGTACGAGTTGGAAAGACACAGTCAAACATGTCACACCCCAAAGCAACACACACAACTAGGTCAACAGCATACCTGCAACATCAGGATTCATAAGATCATTATTCTTACCATAATAACTATATCAACAATAGAATAACAACGCTTACCCCACTCCCATAAGATATCTGGGCTTCTCTCTGGGGAGGTGGTCTGTGCTTAAAGTAACCATTCTCCAAAAGTCATCCTTTTCCTCTCCTCCACTTAAGCCTCCGATGGCAAAACCAGGAACATCACGTTTGGTCATTTCTACAAAGCACAACGTTAATCGTAAAATCAATGAGGCTTCACAAACATCTGGGAAAGCAACAAGTCAGTAACAAATGGGTTATCAACAGGGACAGGTCAGTGTATTTGGTAATTTGGAGCAAAAAGCAGAATTATAGTTATACATAAATTCAATATACACAATGTAACATCAAACTGCCTTTTTGGGGAAAAGTTCTACACCTTCTGACATATACCCTCTCTGTAATCTAACCAGGTTTGGGATAAAGACAAGATAATAGTGTTGTGCAATTCATCAAATTTCAATTGAGATCAAGATTATGTCATTTGTAATAACTAATGACCAGCTTTGGTCTTTTTTAATAGAAAAGCCCACAGCCAATCCCCCGTCAGTAGCAGTCTGGAGCAGCGTTAAAATTTTGGAGGAAGATATTTTAAATTTTCAATTCAGGTTTATTTACTGAATTCAATTTTATCTATATAGCACATTTAAAAACAATTTCAGCTACCCAAAGTGCTTTGCATAAAAAGTCAACAAAAAACAAATATACAGATAATACAATATATGAAAGGAACAATAAAACACCAAGATATCCTGTTTAGCTGGTATTAAATGCCAGGGAGAAGAGGTGAGATTTCAGTCTAGTCTTAAACTGCGTTAAAGACTGAGAGGGTCTGACAGGCAGAGGGAGGCTGTGCCATAGTCTGGGCACTGCCACAGAAAAGACTCTGTCACCTCTGGTCTTGAGCCTGGCTTAGGCATGGCCAACAGGAGCTGGTCAGCTGACCTCAGAGCTCTGGGTGGAGTATAGGGCTGCAGTAACTCCCTTAAATGGCATGGTAT
Source organism: Periophthalmodon schlosseri (assembly GCA_000787095.1). NCBI lineage: Eukaryota > Metazoa > Chordata > Actinopteri > Gobiiformes > Gobiidae > Periophthalmodon > Periophthalmodon schlosseri. Next base: position 28,748 of record KN472402.1, read on the forward strand.
GCTTTTATTTGGACAGGGACAGTGCACAACAATACATTGACCTTAGAAACAGGAAAGATGTACGGTGCCAGGTTATAGCAAAAATACTAATTTCCACCTATAGTCTCTGGACAGGCTGATGTTAAATAAGAGTAACAATTTGGTGTAGGTGGATGAAAAACCTGTAAACATATGGTACATACATCTAATACAACACATCTCACCCCTAAAATATGCCATTTCTAAAAACATTCAGTTTACACACAAACACATCCATACCAGTTTGTTCACACACACACACACACACACAATCACTCAATTTCCGATATACAAATACTCTTTCATACACATTCACTAATGGGTGCAAACTTGCTTTGATATTAGCCATTTCTTTGTCACATGTGCAAACTTTTGAAAACTTGTGCATGTTATAATCTCATTTGGCAAACTATTCCACTGACTCATAGCAACAATAGAGAAAGTCGATTTAGTGAAAGATGTCCTGCATTTTGGAATGCCGCACTCTCCTCTAGATTTACAACTCGAGTCACTAAGGCGACCCCCTAGTGACTCGAGTTGTAAATAAAAAAGAGGACCCATAGAGTGTAGACATTTAAGCACAATCAACACAATCAATAACATCGAATTTCACCCAATATGGCTCCCCAGGCTCTTGTGTCTTAGTTTTTGACATAATTTACAATGAATGTGGACATCATATAAATAAATATAATATATAATAAAACAGAACGATGAAATATGGGATTCTTACAATATACTTTAACCTTAACAATAGACTCATTACTGATATAGTTAATTCTTTTGCAAGAAGAAAAACAGGAAAAGCAGGTTTATTGCCCCAAATACATATAATTACTGAGTTATTACCATCCAGACAGGTTTTGCGCAGCTGTGCATTGAGTCCTCCCTGGATAATGGCAAATAGATTCTGTTTGTGTGGATTCTTATTGGCCGCTATACAGCGATCCAGCCATCGAACAGATCTGTGCATGGCCTCCTCCACTCTGGGGCCTGTCACTGTGCTGCTCACCACATCGTCCAGTTGCATCATAATGTCAGATCCTAAAACACAGGCAAATGTGGAACCAACAAAAAAACAAATAAGAGAAGTACAACATGTTTGTGTCTTTGAAGAAATTCAGTGCTAGGAAAATAAAGATAAAAGACACAGAATTGCATCTTTGAATGACCATATTAAGCAAATCACAAAACTGCAATAATTTCAAAGTTATTATTCTCAAAAGAATTATCTAAAAGGTAAATTCACAAATGTTGAACCTGGTTATTTCTTCATTTCTATTAGTGACTAGACCCTAGAGATCACTATAAAAATCTGAATTTTAACAATATTCATTTTAGCTGCTGCCAAACTGTATTCAGTAGTTTTGGCCTATAGACTCCAATGCCATGGGGTCTTATCATGTATAAAATTTGTTAGTCCTGTGGTTTAGACCTCTATAAACATGCCTATGATTCTTGTACTTGATTAGTAGATCATTATTCAGTCTCTTCTCAAGTTTATGACGGAAAGAGCAAATCTATTATCGCAATAAAAGAATATAAAATCAAAATTTACCCAAACTGTTTTGAATGCCGATAGACTTTTCAGGTGTAAGTAGGATCTCTTTGCCGTCGTAGGGAGATTTAAACTTGACTCCTTCCTCTGTGACTTCTGACAGCTCCACAAGAGACACCATCTGAAATCCTCCACTGTCCTATAGAGGAGACAATTATATTAGCTTTTAATTAGAGGCACAGTTACTCAAGATTTTGTTAAAATAATACTTACAGTTAGAAGATTTCTTTTCCAGTTCATGAACCCATGTAAACCATTGGCCTTTTCTATTAGTTCTGGGCCCTGCCAGTACAAAAATGAGAGCATGAAGGAAGATGTGAAGTAGTAGTTCATTATCTAAATATACTAATGAGACACCTAAAATAAATACAGAAGAATACAAGTAAACCCTTCAGGTGCACTATCTAACTTTCCTGGTGGAGGGTAGGCCATCTGCCAATCAATACTGCATTTATTTAATTACAGGTCGTTTTAAAAAGATAAATTCTCAGTCAGCAGGCTTGCTTATCCACAGCTCTGACCTGCAATTTGGCCTGATGATGTCACCTGCTTGGCTTCATTGAGTTTAATGCCATACTATGTAACATTCCAGGAAAAATACAATAACATCTGCATGCAGACAAGCAGGTACGTGGTGGACCATTCACCAGAAAAGTTACAGTGCACGATTAACTGTAAAATAACAACTGATGAAGCCACATATGACACTCTCTATCAAGCATTGTATTTTATGTTTCATACCGGTCTCATGCCCAGGTGGTACGTGTTCCCCAGGCAGATCTGGCATCCCAGGGCATCCAGCTGATCCACAGTGATCCCCTTCATGGTCCCTTGAGTGCCCACAGGCATAAAAACCGGGGTGCTCACCGGGCTGTGGGGCAATATCAACTCACATGCTCTGGCTTTTGTCACTGGACATTCAGCCACAATCTTCAAAGTAAGAGGCGACGCTACAGATAAAGCTTTCTTTACGTGCATGCTTTTTTCTGAAGTATTTATTTGAGCTTCACGCGCTGTGGTGGCGGCCATGTTGGAGTGGGCATGTGACGCATGAAACTGAAAATTGACAAGCAGATTGGCCAATGTGGAATGAGTAAATTATTTCAAGTGGGGAACACGCCTTTTAGAAACCCAAGCAGAGGTCAAAGAGGAGCGATTGACAGCACATTCATCCAATAAGCAGTCTCGGGTGAAGGAGGCGGGCGCATGTCACCGGCGTCGATCGGATGTCGTCTCCTTTGACCGGATATCTGTGTTGAGGAAGTTTTGTTATGCGACTTTTCCGTCCCGTTTCGGCTGTCTGGCTAATTAACGTCATTTAAGAGGAAAATGATATGACACAACGCTAAGTAATAACGCTTTTACGCAGTTACGCATTCACGGGTAACGCACCAGTGTCTGTTCGCAGCCGTGGGACTTCTTGAAATTAACCCGGGAGCACCTTGCTACAAAGCTAACGTTACTTAGCCATTTAGCACGGCGATCACTAGCCACTGGTTTTCGTTCTGTTGAAGGTTCTCCCGAGCTACAGGAGCCATGGGGAACCGGGGTATGGAGGACCTGATTCCCCTCATTAACAAACTTCAAGACGCGTTCAGCTCCATTGGACAGACCGCCAACCTAGACCTTCCGCAAATAGCCGTGGTCGGTGGGCAGAGCGCAGGGAAGAGTTCTGTTTTGGAAAATTTTGTAGGAAGGTAAGTGTACTCACGCTATTTTACGTATTACTCACTATTGCAATCATTTCCTCTCTTACATTTTTTTCCTCTCCATTTGATGATTAAAATGAGTGGGGTTTTTTTTGCCAGTGAGGCGAGCTGACAGCGAGCAACTCAATAGTGCACTTGTCATAATTATTCATTCACGAACTCTCTGTACAGCCATTTTATGCGTAAACCATCTTTCTTATTTTTAAAATTACACGTGCAAATCTTCTTGAAGTTCCGTGTGTGACTCTTACGTTCAGTCATAATTCTTAGCTCCAGTTATCTCCATGCTTCCATTTGCTACTCATCCAAAAACATACTTTTCTTTTGAATGGGTTTACCTTTTTCTATTACTATATCAAGTTACCACACCAGCACACAAAATTAATAATACTTATGTAAACAAACAACAAATTTAATTACTTCTGTAGTTTATCGAGTTAATTGTGTATTATTAATTGGATTGCATTTGATTGTCCTAACAGGCAGGCCTTGTCCTCCTCCTCAGCCACAAATGAGATCACCCTTGAGATAAAGAAACAAAACAGACTGGCTATGAGCTTGTTTAGCAGGTTTCCGTCCCATTGAGATACACTTGTAGTGAAACCCAACCCACAGTGAATACATAACAACACGTACATGTAGGCAAAACGGCCAGAGGAGGGAAGTGGGTTTGTGAGGCACTGACAGAAGACAGCTGAAGATGGTTAAGATTGCATTTTCTCACACAAATAACAAACGCAGAGCACACAGATATTGTCTGTAATTATCAGAACACATTTTCCTCTTATCCTGTCATGTCTATAGTTTTTGACTGCACAAAATATGTCACTATCTACCCAGAAGCATTTTACAATCAGCAATGTGGAGTTTAACTAGGCCTGTGTATTGTAAACCTGTTACATTTTAACCAATATAGGTACCAGATGCAAAAGCTGTCTATTGTATCACCATTCTAGATTTGTATTCTGAAAACAAACATTTAATTCTAATGTAA
>KN472402.1:33037-44408 GCA_000787095.1 Periophthalmodon schlosseri
AATGTAAAAAAAAAAATATATATATATATATATATATATTAGGAATAGTTTGTGTCAATAACCTTGATATGTAATGTTTAATACAATTCCTCTTCTTATTCAGTTAAAATAGTAAGAATAATATTCATAAAAAGGATATCATCAGGAAATTGAACTGCAATTTATGAAAACAACATTTCAAATTGGTTGATTGTGATTATACAGTCTATGGATCCAAGCCATGCTACACCATTAGCAGCTGTCAAAAACTGGTCGAAAAGGCCCAGGTCCACCTCTCTGTCACATGACACATTTCAATGTCACACCTAGTTACACCTGGAAGGCGACAGGTTACTATAGCAACCATGTTTGCATGTGGCCTGAGTCATTGTTAATCTTATGACTTGTTTGCAGGCAGGAGTGGCACACATACAGAATGGCATATACAGTATTGTATCATGTCCAGATACCATCACACATCACATTTGATACTTAAAATGTGAATAAAGAAATCACGCCATACTGTTCAATTAATGATTTTTTTTAATGTTTGAGCTCAGGAGACAAGACTACACATTTAATGAGAGAGGTGACAATTAACATTTTCACCTAACAATATATAGATTTTTCACGGCGATTGAATGCATACAAGCATCCTACATTATGTTAAAATGAACAATTTGGTTAGGGACATTTCCATAGCCCACAGAGGGATATCTGACCGTACAAGCTGGCGGGCGGAGGCTCTTATCAGCTCTGCTCTCAGTCTCCACAGAAGTCGCAGAACTGAATCTACTGATGTGGTGCTGGTGCTGGGCCTGGGTTTAAAGCAGGATGGGCTCATTTACAACACATAATAATATATGCTGACATCATGGTGTCAGTGGGTGCTGGTCAAACTCCATATTGCTCTTTCACTTTCTGCGTAGTGTGAGGTAAGCGGTGAAATATTGGACCAACATAGTAGTCACTATACAGGATTGAGGAGTTTTGTAATAAATAAATAAAAAGTAAAATTAATATTGTCTTAAATAATAGTACAGCCTGGAGAAAGTACTTTGTACTATTTTTCATGGCCTGCAGTTTGAAGTGCAGTTGCATGAACAAAGTCAAAACAGACAAATATGCAGTTGTTAAATTTCAAATATGACTGGAGAAGATTGTAGTACTGCACAAGACCTATTTTTAATTTTGCATTATTCTAAGTTATAATCAAACCAAATATAGCTCAATAGTGTTATAACTCAATGCGATCATGTCATAATAACAGATGGGGGGCAAGAGCCAGATTGCCATGGAATATTCAGGGTAAATGCAAAAATGTTGAACCTGATAATTTTTTATTAGTGACTAGAGCCTGGAACTCACTGTATTCAAACAGAAATCTGCATTTTAACAATATTAATTCTATCTGCCTCCATATGTATTAAATATTTATTGGCCTATAGAATGTTGTGATGCCATCTGAAACCCACCAATACGTTGATAGAGTAGATCTTGAGTACTTAACAATAATATGTTGCATCCCTAATAAACTTAAAACTCACAGGACTAAACTTATATAAAATAGGACAACAATTGTAAGAAATAACCCAAACTAACTACTCATGGAAAACTGGTCATTACAAATTTGAAAATTACAGCTTGGGTTTACTCCAGATGGTTTTGGGCAAATCAGACACTATGACCACTTTCTAGGGACTTCTGTGCCCACACACAGTCTGTGGAGACCCAGGGAGCCATGATCACCAAACGCCTGTGGGATGAGTCCTACTTCACCTTTCTCTCTTTGTCTTTCTATCTCTCTATCCCTCTCACTGCCTTCCTTGACCCAAGGAGTGCTCTCAAAGTGCTCCAACCAGTCTCAGGCAGGTATACAGGCTGAGGACACAGACCTGATGCCCCCTCTGTCTCTGTCACTGCTGTGTGCCCAGTCTCCGGCAGCAGAAGGCCCAGTCTGGTGCTGTCCCTGTGACTCTCTTCCTCGTACATCCATAATACATGAAACGATACACAATCTGCTCAGCCTCGTTTATCATTTACAGGGCATCAATAATAGAGCTCTGACCCTGCGCCACGTCTTTTCAATATGCCACCGCCATTTATCCATTTCATGAAGATGGAGCGTTTGTGTGATGTGTTATGATTTCAGAAAGATGGACCTGCTCTCACTGGCTCTGCGTTCACCTCTGTGTGATTGTTCATAGTGAATGTCCAGTCTTTGACCGTTCATCGAGCTGTGGGCTTTAAGTGAAAGTGAAATGAGAGAGATGCATGAATGCTCCTGTGTGTCAGTGTCTGTAATGTCCACTGATGCCAACTGATGTACAGTATTCAAGCTGAGAGAGACAGAGGACCTGCTGGACTGAAGAAAAGGGCCAGTGGAACATATTCTGACCTTTATAATATCTGTACTTACTTTTTTCGAGCTGTTTAAGTTATTATAACTTATATGTTCTGATTCCTCTCCTCATGTCTTATCTCTTCCATTATTAGCCTTTTTAGCCTCCTTCACAGTCAGTGTTTAAGTCGTTCTAGGCTTTAACGATAATAATTAGCCACAATCTCTGTCTGCCACTCCTCGCAACTGAGAGGAAAATGAGCTCAAGTTTATGCTGAATTATATCACAAGATTCAAAATTTAATATCATGCCCATATATATCACAATATAATCAGCAATATGATATGGCCCAACCCTTTTAACAATGCTAACATCATAACCACAGTAAAAAAGCTGGGTCAGTATTTTGTAACTATAGATACTGATTGCCAACGCCTCTGTTTGATAAAGATTTGATGACCTAACTGGGGATTTCAGGTCAATATTGTACATGTTGGTTAATGTATCAATGTATCAGATGTTTTCATTCAGATATGTTCTTGTCTGGAACTTTGAACCCCACTGGCTGCACTGACAAAGCTCTGGCATCTCTATTGACGTGTCATGTGTGCAATGTCCAGAATGTTCTGTCACTTTACCATAGTCTGTGTCCATGCTCTGGATCTGTCTGTGTGCTTTAGAGCCTTTTAAAACTACAGGTGGGGAATGTATTGAACACAATAGAATATCAACATGGTTGTTTTGAAGAGCATGTATTAAAGTGGAATATTGAGTTATATTGTAGAAAGTAGTAAAAGCTAAAAGCCAAAATCTGTCAACTGGACAAGTTGACATATTACACAGACATTGTAGAACGTAAAGAAAAAGCTTAACTAATATTGTTGAAAAAACAAGAACTTTTATAGTAAAGCAATATTTCTGTATTTTTGTTACTCATTTGCACTCTATTCCCCTTTTCTACAAAAGAACTGAAACATACATTGCTCACATTATAGCCTATTTGCTACTTAATATATTAAGTACTGCCATTTTCTCTTTTCTCAGTATTGCCCTCCCCTATTGAGAGCTCCATAAAAAGTCTGTAGGAAGTGAAAAAGCTAATGAGTGAGTTAGTTTTCTGTAAGGACTCTGCTTGTCCTGAAGTCCAGGGGAGAGCTGTGATTGGCTCCAGATGTGTGTAGTGCGAGCGGGTGTGAAGGAGAGGAGCAGACGGGTGGAGGTGGAGGGGTCCAAGCTAAAGCCTGACTCAGCGCCTGTGGTTCAAAATTCCTCAGGTGACATGTCACTGCAACAGAGAAGAAAACACAAAACATACTCGTACGATTTCTCAAAACATATATTAAGTCTATGTATGACGCCTCAGTAATCCCGTGTTTATTCTAATATAAACAGTGGTTTGTTTACTAAGAAATAGTCCATTTTCATCATGTCTAGAGCAGTGGTTCACACAAAGTACCACCAGGTCTGCAGGTCTAAAGTTGGGCTGAATCAAATATAACTAATGAATGCCACAACTTGAGAATCAAAGTTTTTAAAATGGTGCTGAAGTGGACAGCATTAGGCCTGTCATGATAACTACTATGTCGACGTTCAACATATGAAAGCTGGAACAATCATGTTTTCGGGTTAGTATTTATCATTTGTACATTTTCTTTGCACTACTGGCACATTCTTGGTTATTTTTTCTATGACTCATTACAGGTGTAAACTAAGTACTCAAATGTTTCTTTTACCTGTTCATTCATTGGAACTCTTTTTTTTTTTTTTTTTTAACAATATTGTAGATTTAGAATGTTTTTTGTGGTTTAAATCTGCTATTGGGTTGTTGTGTCAGTAGCATAAATTTGTTCCAATATTATCATTTATTATCTATATTTACTTCACCAATATAACGCACTTCAAAATGTATTATTGTGACAGGCCTGAGCTCTATCCTAGTAAAAGCTGTATTTATTTGTTTTAAATAAGAAAAAAAAATTGAGTCAATATGAATATGAATCAATATGAGGAAATGAATGTTAAGTATTAGTGTTTTGCCATAACACACAGCCATCAGAGCAACCCATTAAACCTTATCCCCTTTATTATCTATTTATTCACATGACCAACCCCACATATAATATCAATTTATTCTTCATAATTAGATTGTGAAGTGTGAGTATCAGCAGAAGTCAGACCGCTGCTGCCTGCTTGTGTCAGTGGGCGTGTGAACGAGCCCCTGATGATGTGAAAATGACTGTCACGTTTGATTTGTTGTGAAACCAGTGCAAGGTGTGAATTGTCCCTGTAATATTCATTTAACACAGGTCTCAGAGTGCAATAGTAAATGAATAATTTAACTTATGTCGTGTAAATATTGAATATTTAACGTTACCTGGACACAATAAGTTAAATGTATTCTTTTTATGCTTTTTTTGCAGAGACTTTCTTCCACGTGGATCGGGCATTGTAACCCGCAGACCGCTCATTTTGCAGCTGATCAACAACAAAGCAGGTGTGAAAATCTTTTGTCAAACTATAGAAAGCATCATCACCATGTCACTTGTATATAATTATATATTTTACCTTTCTAAATGTCACTGCGCCTCTGTCTAGAATATGCCGAGTTCCTGCACTGTAAAGGAAAGAAATTTGTAGATTTTGACGAAGTGCGGGCGGAAATTGAAGCGGAGACGGACCGGATAACGGGCTCCAACAAAGGCATTTCTCCCATCCCAATTAACCTGAGGGTCTACTCCCCGCATGGTAATGGACACATGTGGCATTAGCTCCACACACGGCTTAGAATATAGAGCAATGTTTTATGGGGACAGAAGGAGAAATGTCTCCACAATGTCTGGTCTTTAAGTACAGAATGGAATATGTAAAATGTCAACATTAAAGGTGCAGTATGTAACTTTTCTGGTTGGCGCTCTGCTACCTGCTTGTCTTTTGTTAAGATGTTATTGCTCTCTGTCTAGTAACATGTTTCTCTTTTCAGTTGCATCAAAGTCATTGCAAATAGTTCATCCAAATTGTAATAAATAAAAAAAAAAACCTACAACTAATCTGTACAAATTATCCCCAAACAGCTACATTTTTAATATTAGTTTAATATTTTTCTTATTGACATTTCCCATTGCTTTCATCCAGTGCTGAACCTGACCCTGATTGACCTTCCTGGAATGACAAAGGTTGCCGTGGGAGACCAGCCTGTTGACATTGAGTTCCAGATCCGGGACATGCTGATGCAGTTCATCACCAAAGAGAGCTGCCTGATCCTCGCCGTGACACCCGCCAATACCGACCTGGCCAACTCCGACGCCCTCAAGATCGCCAAGGAGGTGGACCCACAGGGTGAGCTTCCAGAGTGTCATAGCAACTAACACTAACTTAACACTAACTTAACACTGTTGCATGTTTGGAACTTTTAATTGGCTAATGATGGACACTACAACATATAAATAAGTAAAGTGTATACACAGGATAATGGTTAATTAGAAGTTAGAGGTAGCAGGTTAGTGATGGACATGGGCAGTTTGTCAAAGTATTGATAATATCTTGAATGATACATGAAATTTGAGTATATTAAATATGAAGGTTCTTTTTTAGAGAGTAAAAAAAAATTAGTTTGACTATAAAAATTTCTCTTGATTGATTTGAATTAATTGTTAAATTGCAGGTATGCGTACTATCGGTGTCATAACAAAACTGGATCTTATGGATGAAGGGACGGATGCGAAGGACATTCTGGAAAATAAACTTCTTCCATTGCGTAGAGGTACAAATTGTTTAGTTTGTCCAATTGTTTTTCCATTGTACAGTGAGTGATGTATATGTTTTTGCGCTCAGGTTACATTGGTGTGGTTAACCGCAGTCAGAAAGATATTGATGGAAAGAAGGACATTCGTGCTGCTTTGGCAGCTGAGAGGAAGTTCTTCTTGTCCCATCCCGCGTACAGACACATGGCCGAGCGCATGGGCACGCCGCACCTGCAGAAGACACTCAACCAGGTGTGTGTGCTGCTTAATGGTGTAAAAATACTTCTTTGATGCTTGAAAACAAGTACACCCTCTGTCTGTCTTTTCAAAGCAACTCACCAACCACATCAGAGACACGCTGCCAGGGCTGCGTAGTAAACTGCAGAGTCAGCTGCTGTCGCTGGAGAAGGAGGTGGAGGAGTACAAGAACTTCAGACCAGACGATCCCACGCGCAAGACCAAAGCTTTACTGCAGTGAGTGTACTACAGGCAAAAGCTAATTAATTAAAGATGCACCATGTTACTTTTCTGTTGATGTAAATGACTTGATGTTGTTGCTATGCCAAAAATGTTTCGCAATGTGGCATTAAACTTCTACATTTATTCAGTTACATGTTCCTTATTACTAAAGAAATATTTTCAAAAACATTAATTCTTACTGTGAGCGGGCATTGAGTAAAGGTGCTTCACACCAGGGCGTCAAAAACGCCTTGGCCGCCTTTAGTTGGACGCCTTTGCATTTGAGGACAAACGCCTCCATGGACGGACGTCGGAAAAAAATACTTGACTTGAATACTTGCGTCCAGGGCATCCGTTGCTGTCTGCGAGTGCCTTTGGATGTTTTTTTTCCCGGTGTCTTTGTGAACGATGCAGCCCAGGTTGAGAGTGTGGCTTTAGTGTATCTATTACATAAAACCCATCAACGGAGGCGATCAGCTCTGCGGCAGCGAGTCTGGGTCTATGACTAGCCTTTAAGCTAGTGCGCCCAGCATAATTAAGGTGCCGCTAGTTTGTAGCTGATGTCTTTCTACATTTTCCAGATAATGACGCGTCAAACGCCAAAAGTTCAGCTTTTTCGACTCTGGCGTCTGACGCTTTGGACACGCGAACAGAGCATCCGATGCCTGAACGCTCAAGACGCGCCCCGTCAACATCAGATTCGCGCCGCTCTGACGCTTGAAAACGCGCCGCAAAAACACAGGGCGGCCAAGACGCGCGTCCACCATAGACTTTGCATGTAAACTAGACGCCCCTGACGCACCATTAGTTAAATGATTGTCATACTGTAGAGAAAGGCAAAGTATTAACATCTCCATGGCAGGGGGCAGACCCTCCACCAGAAAAGTTACATGGTGCATCTTTAACTAATTATCATAGATAAATACAGTTCATAAATCATACAACTGATATACATATTAACATCTGCTGCAGATGTTAATTTACATACTGCAAACTTGGCCATTCCATCAAGCCATAGACTTTTCAGATAATTCAAGTAACTTAAGTCTTACCTAGGAAGTTAGAAGTGAATAAGTGAATCAGTTGTGGCAGTTAAATGTTCTTAAATGCTCTGTTTTTACCCTTATAAAGAGCAGTATTAAATGGTGTATTTCAGAATGGTGCAGCAGTTTGGTGTGGACTTTGAAAAATGCATCGAGGGCTCCGGAGACCAAGTCGACACCAAAGAACTGTCCGGAGGTGCCAAGATCAATCGCATCTTCCATGAGCGCTTCCCCTTTGAGCTGATCAGGGTACGAGGTTCATACCAATCAAATCTTCCAAGTGGCTGTGCAAGATAATTATCCCAAAATGTTATTCACGCCCTTTCTCTTTGTCTGCTATAGATTGTGTTTGATGAAAAGGAGCTCAGACGGGAAATCAGTCATGCAATCAAGAACGTCCATGGTGTCAGGCAAGTACACGTCCTCACAGTTTTCCAGCCTCCCACAGAGTTTAAACCATTCCTGCATAAAACGTCTGATTCTCGCTTTGTCTCTAGTCATTATTTACGTGAAATTTGACAGGAAGTCCCCATTCAGACAGACTAATCACAGTGTTTGCTTTTGGACGTTCAGTGCCTTTTTATTCTGCGGTTAAATGTCTTTCTCTTGTTCAATGTGGCACCACCCACTCATTTTCCATCGTAGCCAAAGCATTTAGTTATAACATGGCATTAGATTACATTTGCTTCAGTTCTGAGAAATTTTGTTATGTTTCTATATGACCATGCATATGTTCTTTCGTTTCTTTGAGGCCAGTCACAGTAATTACTGTATCAACTTGTCGGTCAATAAATTATTATCTTCTTTTTTTTTTTTTTGTATGATACAGTTTGAACTGTAGAAGTCTTAATGAGTAACCTCTATGACTAATAATAGATAATAACAAGGTACAAACATGTTCATCAGTTGTTCATTAGGGTTACAGTATCAGTGCCATTAAGTACTTTCAATATTATTGTTCATCTGGGTATTTTCTTCGGCAATATATTCCCCTCCAAAACTTGTTATCGTGACAGGCCTAGTTTTTTTCCCCATTTTTCCATCACATGCATTTCTGTTTTGTGTTATTCCATATGTTTGTTAATTGTCCCACACGTGTCTGGCTCTGCGCCTATCTTTCTCTGTGCGTCCTCAGAACGGGCCTGTTCACTCCCGACCTGGCGTTTGAGGCCATCGTCAAAAAGCAGATCATAAAGCTGAAAACTCCCTGTATCAAATGTGTCGATATGGTCATTCAGGAGCTCATCAACACAGTCAGGCAGTGCACCAACAAGGTACTGCAGGTGTCCAGCATCTCCCCTGGCAACGGAGATGGGCGTCAACGGGGCAGGCTGTTGGCAAAATAACACAAAATAGTAAGATAAAGTAACATAATGATGAAGCAGACCAGTTAGTTATTTCACACACTAAGTAATTAAGTAAAGCTTAGAGCGGCACTTTTGATTTTCTAACAACTCAGAGATTAGACTGCTTGATTCATTTTAGTAAGACAGTAATTAAGTGTTCACCCGAACTAGACCTGGACTAGACCCAGACTAGACCCAAGTCTACATCCGAATTAAATTGGGCTCAAACCAGAACCAAACCTGGACAAACCTGAGGCTTCCATGTAAAAGGAAGGAAAAGTGTTGTTGTGTGACTGGATAAATTGTGTACAGAAGATGGACATTAAATAATACATTTTACGTACAAGATTAGAAATAATAATTCATTATATTGTATTTGTTATTTGCCTACAAAGCCTAATTAACTGACAACACCCTATATTCCATTTATTTTAGATAGTGAAAAAACAAACAGTTTTAAGATAATGTTCAGATACTCCGGTAACAGATGCTTAGCTTATTTAAACTCAAGTTAAACCTACTCATACATGTGCAGTGTGCCTTCAGCCTGTCCCGGCCCAGTTGTCCCGTGTGAGGGTTGTGCTGTGGTGGTGATGTGGTGCCGTGTCGTGACCTTGGATCTAAGATGTTTTTGGGACTCTGGAGTTCTCTGTCCCTCTGTCTGTCTCTGCTCTGGACAAGCGTCAGGCCTCACATCCTCTTTCTGTCTGCAAAAGTCACGTCTATAACTATTCTAATTTGAACTTTAAATTTGAGCTGACGTGTGTTCTCTTTCATAAATTTAGAGGAAGTGGCTTTAGTACAGAAGTAGATGTGAAAGCTTGTCCATTTTTCTATTTCTGTTTCTATTTGCTTGACTTATCTGACTCAAATCACTAACCATGCGAATACCTTTTTTCCTCTTTACTGTCTTTTATTTCCTCCTCTGTTTAATATCTGTCTATCCTTCCTCCTTCGCTGCTACTTGCTTCCTTTTTGACCACCTTCAGAACGGGTCTCTTCACCCCTGACCTGGCTTTTGAGGCAATAGTCAAAAAGCAAATTCTCAAACTGCGCGCTCCCAGCCTCAAGTGTGTGGATATGGTTGTGTCGGAGCTCACCGCCATCGCTGTCAAGTGTGCCGTCAAGGTAACCAGGGATACACTGTCAACAAGAGGAAATTCAGTTTGTTTTCCTCTGTGTCCCCCCCAGTGAAGTGCTAATCACATCAGAGCACCATCACTCCCATTTCCCTCCATAGTCCAATTATTCCACTGTTGTTTTATGCAGAAACACAAATCTGTTCCTGCCCCCTCCATTGTTCTATTCTGTCATGAGGGAAACTAGTATTTATGATCTTGTCCAGTGTCCAGTCCATATTTAAATTGATTCTTCATTATAGTTTTGTTAGTTAGTTGTGAACCATCACTTAATTAAGGAAGGATGAGAGTCATTGAGTTAAAAAAAATATTGGTTTTAGACAATTTTCTTCACAATTTTAGGATAGAAACAAAAAAAAACCCAAAACAAAACAAGATTATAATTTTAGTACTAAAATTTTGTCCATTTTGTAATGCTACAACTAACAAGTTCTTTCCTTCATAGTCTAAACAAAGACTAGAGATGACATACTTTAAATTGTAGTTTGAATGATACCATAATTATTTTACACAGTGAATTGGGAGATCTTGAGTAAAGGTTGTGAATAAGATTTTGTTGTCTTTCTTTCCCCAAAATCCTGTTGTTATTCTGGGCAGAGCTGACCCGGTGCTACAGTTTGACATTCTGCTATCAGATGAGCTAGATGGAAAGAGACTGTAGTAAAAGGGAGATGATAGCAAAAGCCCATAGGCTCTGTGGACAGTGTCAGCCTTAAAACTGCGTTTCCATGGCAACACATCTCCACCGCCATCTTGTGGTCAGAGCCATGCACTGGTCACAAATACTTTTTGCCTTTCCGTCTTGTTTCCAGACTACCACCACTACTACCACTTTTAACTTTATGCATTTAAATTTTACTTTTCCCTTACCTCTTCATAGTTCAGTTCTATTAGTGGAAAATGGCTAATACATGCTTGTATTGCACTTAAAGGTCCACTATGTAACTTGTTATATAGATGTTATTGCTTTGCCTGAAATGTTCTACAGTATGGAATTAAACATATCTATCTAGCATTTATTTTTATTGTTCAAAAATACCTTAAAAAGCATGCATTCTTACCGTTTGTGGGGTGACCTCTCTACAGATTTGCCCTGCAAATGGCATGGAGGCTCCAAATTGCTTGTCTCTATAAAGATGGCTAATTTTAAAGCCATACTGTACAACATTCTAGGCAGGGCTATAACCTCTCCACCAGAAAAGCTACTTAGTGCACTTTTTAAAATAATTTTTTCCAGCCGTTTTCTGCTCATAGACACTTTAACACCATCTCTTATGAGAGTGTTTTGGCTGTGTAACTTTGTGGCACTAAAATGTCACTTGA
>KN472402.1:44470-58997 GCA_000787095.1 Periophthalmodon schlosseri
TTTTCTCTGTTGTTTACTTACTCTCACTTCTCACTTCCTGTTTGTCTTTGATGTCGTGGGTAAGTTTAACCAGGCTAAAGCTGAAGTTTGTGCTTTTGTGGGACCGCAGCTGCAGTTCTTTGTTATGTGGTCTTTTTCAGCTCAACTCTTACCCCAGACTGAGAGAAGAGACAGAGAGGATCGTGACCACCCACATCAGAGAGACAGAAGGCAAGACCAAGGACCAGGTCAGTGCCAAGTGTCAAATGTTATTCTAATTAAAATGTTAAACCCCTGTATAGTGAGAGAGTTAGTCAATTTTATGGCCCAATATCAACGACTTTTACTTGTCATGTTTCAGAATTTCTCAAAAGTTACGACTAAACAATAAAACAAACCAATGCCAATGAGAAGTAAATATAAAAATGTAATTGTGATTGGACCCTGACAGTTGACAATTTGGGCTTTTATATTTGATACACCTCTGTGTTCAAAGAAATTACTCTGTAATGCTTAGAGTTAGAGACAACTGCCTTTTTCTCAATGTGACTGTAAAAAATCAGCTAACTTTAATTCAATATAAAGCTACTAAGTGAATTCTTATGGTAAATTCTAACTTTTTTTAACCATTCAGTTTTCGTCTTGACTTTGATGTGTCAATTTTAGTGAATGTCATGTCAAAAATATGTCTGCCTTTTTCCCCAGCGTGAAATCTGCGGCTAGACGTGCTGCTCCTGAAATGATGTTTTAATCGAGGCCTTTCACTTCTAATCATAATTTTCTGCTTTAATTAAGGTGCTGCTGCTGATTGACATTGAGTTGTCCTACATCAACACCAACCACGAGGACTTCATTGGCTTTGCTAAGTATGTGCCCTGCTAATTTGACTCACAACCTGTTACCATACGCGCTGAGCTCCAAGTATGTGTTCAACCTGTGTTTCTGTGGAATAAGCATTGTGAAGGTTACAAACTACCATTTTCACACATGTGCAGAGCTTTGCTGTGGTAGATTTAATGTACGCCGCAATTAGAGCCTAGCCACATAAGAGCATGCGTTTTCCTGTGGGAGAGGACGGATTATGGTCATTATGGTTGCATTATGTGCTTGTCTCTACACTCAGCATGTTATGAAATGGCATATTATAAATCAATCAAAAGCTCTTGATTGAGCCATAGCTGGTAACACATACTATACTATTATTACTATGCATTATCATAGTAGAGGTGGGCAATATACAAATAATACCATTATGCCGTTTTGAACATATGTCAAATTTGAATATCGTTTAAGTGCTGTATGAAAGTAAAAATGCTACAAACTTGTTTCATAAACTTCCAAAATTACTATATAAAGCAATATTGATATTTATATTAATTACTATTATTGTGATACAAAAAAAACCCCAAAAAACATTTTGGTCAATATTGCCTACCTCTAGTACATAGACGGACACAGGTAGACTACCACGTAATGTTACTACAGCCTTGTTTTGCGGTTAACTTGGAGTTTAGCCAAATAATAGTCATACCAGTTTGAGTGGATAAAAAGGTAATAATTACAAAAGTAAAATTGACCTCATTCGCTTCAATAACCCAGTAATCGTGTGAGAATTCATTCCTGCCCGGCCGCTGCATGACGAGTGGGTTTCCCAAACTGTGGACAATACACTGGGGCTGTTTAACGGTTTCCATGACGTTACTTTCAGTCCCGACTACCGGAGGCTGGACGATGGTAGCAGCCCTGGGTACACCAACAGCAGGTGGGCTGACCAGATGTAGGCATGTCAATAAAGGCCCATTGTACAGGCACGCATGAAATGGCATAGCACTAGAAAGGACTTTTACATCTTTATGGAAGTCTAAAAAACAGGCTATAATTACAATTTAATTCAGTGCAATTATATAGCACAGCACAAGCTTCACAAATGCATTGGGTATAAAGGTATCATTGTATTGGTGACCCTGTTATTCATCATGTTTTGTCCACCTCAGTGCCCAGCAGAGGAGCACAGCAGCGAACAAGAAGAGGCCAATGCCCAACCAGGTACATCTGCTCTTTTCACTGCTCCACGTTTAATCCCCCCCCGACTGACACCTCCCATTAGCAGCAAATTAATCAACTATGTGAATACACTTGACACCATAATGATGTAGCCCACAGCTACCCATCCATCTGACCTATCTAACGGTTAACATTACTGTCTTCATTCACTGATTTTTAATTAGCAAATTGTAGTTACTTTTTTTTCCTGTTTTGCTATATTACTACTGTTCACCATATGTACAGTAGTTGTTAAATTGTATAAAAGATTCAGGCGCTGTTATAAGGTTGGTATATTTGTTTCAGCAAGTGTAGAATTGCCCTAATGAACTAAAACAAATCCCCTGCATTTCTGCGTATCTTAAAAGGCATTTGTTTTGATGGCTTATTATTAATCGCATGAAGCTAGGCATGTAACAGCCAAAGCTACAATAATCCTAGGATTGTGTTGGCTGTGTTGATGCTCTTATTAACTCTCAAACAACTTTTATATTTAATTCAGAATGTGCATGGACCGCGCACCTTTTTACTGAGCGACAATTATGACATAACCAAATGTGGATGACTTGAAGTAATTCTAATTGCATGTAACTTTCTTGCTCTTGTCCCCCCTCTCTCTCTCTCACTCTCTCCACCTGTTTTTCAAATGGCCTTTTCTATCAATAAATGTTTGCTCTCTTAAACATTTATTGTTCTGGCCATACCCATTGCATTCTTCTTTCTCCTCTATCTCTCCTTCTATTTATCTCTACTACCCAAAACTCTTACCCTCCTCGCTGGCTCGCTTTTATCATTCCCTTTTGCTATAATTTTCCCCCACCCTCTTTGCTTTAATACCTCCCACCCCTTCTGTTACTGCAGGGTGAGATTCTGGTAAGTACCCCACAGATTTTCAACTTGGCTTTGTACATGGACAGCAGGGGTAGACCAGGCGAAAGAACTGACAACATCACACATAGGAACCATTGAGGCATGTGCTTTGGATGGGAACTGTCCCGTACAAATATGGTCATGGTTTTACCCCCCGCAGCTTGGTGAACTTGGAGAGGTCCTGCCAGAGAAGGTACCGCCTCCAGACCTACATGTCCCGCTGACACACTTCCACTAATTTGGGGCTGTCAGCAGTTTAACTCAATTTAAACATAATTGGATAGAAATTGTGCATAATTGCGCATAATTGAGCACTTACTAACATTAGACATCCTGAAATAGAATACATTTTTGTGAGGTTAACTAATATTTTCTCTGTAAATAAAAAGATAATGCATAAATATTGTATAAGCAGATGCGGATGCCATCAGTTCTTATTGTGTCGTACCTCTGCTGTGGCATGGTGCACAGCTGCCTAAAGTTTGCCTTGTGAGAATCATCAAGGAACAAAATTGGGAGGGAATCTGGGTTACCATAAATAAATCCTACATTTAAACTGGTCTTTTCTTTTTAGTGATTATACATGCATGTACATCTTCCTCTAAAACTATATTTACAAATTAACATTTTATTTTTCTATAATCTTGGGTCTTATTGAGCTCTCGGTCCATTATTCAGAACTAATCATTCTTTGATATGGTGACTGGTTCTAGTCTATCAAAAACAACTCAAAAGTGCATGTTTCTTGAGTACACTTGTTTTATTAGTTATAATTTAAATATAATTTTCACATTAAAAACAAACAGATGTAAACAAAAGCACAATTTCCAGATGACAAACGGTAAAGAATTGCTCATTGAGGCAAACTACCTATTTAGCTCCTTTGTCCGTCACCTCCCTTTATGTTTTATGTTGCTGCTTGTGCTCTAAAGCATTGTTTAAGTGACATACTGAATCCACAGAGTGGGCAGGAGAAACCAAAAGTAACAGCAGTAGCCCGTAGATGGCTGCTCACAAAGTACATGGTTTTGCATAAGTCTGCTGTTATCCTGTCCCCTCTTGGATTCAGATTTACATCCCAATTTATTTCCCACATGTACCACTCATCTAATCTGCAACCCATCTATGTCTTATAGCTTGAGAATACAATGTCTGCCGCAGTTCCTTTCACCTTCATACTAATCTTTTGTCCATAATTAACACAATTTTAACAGCTTGCGGTTATGAATCCAATAACCGATTAACACTGTTTTGTCCTAGCTCCCATTTTACTGAGTGTTTTACTGACCCACTAACACTAACATACCACCTTTGACCCTTGAACTTTGACTTTAGGAGTTGCATGGTCTGGATCCCATTTGCTCCTCTTTGTTAGTTTAGGGAAGTATTTTAAATTAAAGATAAACAACAGCATCCTTGGTCTTCTTTGCTAGAGATCTGAATGCTTTTGTCTACATAAAGCCATTGACAAACATTATGAAACTGTACATGAATTGTCCTATTAACATCAGCAATAACAATCTAGAAGTAGACAAACTAAGTCACTTGAATAAAATACTAAACTAGCTAATTTAGATCATTTAGTTATAGTTTGAAGGTAAGTTTGAATTATCTGATCTTTGTCTAAATGATATGTTATAAGTAATACGTTTAAAACACTTGTTCTGTCTTCCTTGTATCTTTCTCCCTGGTTCGCCTTTGTCCCTGCTCCTCCAGGTGATCCGGAAAGGCTGGCTGACCATCAACATCAGCATCATGAAGGGGGGCTCCAAAGAGTACTGGTTCGTGCTGACCGCCGAGTCGCTTTCCTGGTACAAAGACGAGGAGGTGAGTGGTGGGACGTCCCAGCCCAGCCTAACCAATGTGCAGACTACTGTTCAGCGGTGGGCCCAGGAACAGGTAGTCTGAACACTGGGTAGGCGGGGGGGCAGCGCGGGGGGAAGGACCTGGAGGTCACTGCGGCTTGCACCTAGGACAGTAGGCAAAAGCAAACACCAGCGGTCAAATAGATAAAATAAAGTTAAATGGTATGCATTAACCAAAGACTGGGCTATTAAAATATGTTTATAAAATGCAGTTATCGAGGCACAGTTAGTTGGGGTACAGACTGTATCTAATGGCGACATAGAGAAATACTTCAGATATTACTGAAACATATCAGACCTAGCTTATATATGCGTTTAACACTAAAGTAAACTTGATTAGCAGAAACATTGTTATGGCTGTCTAAGTTAGCTTATATTAGCCAGAGTAGTTTAGTACTCACCAATTCTACTGCTCAGCGCCATCAAGACATTTAATAAAACAAAAAGTTCTGAAAAAATGTACTACTAATAATGCAACCTGGTAGTCTAAATTTCCAAGTCCAAGTGAACGTAGTAAGACCGCATGCAGAAAGCCAAGAAGCGGGCGACCCAGCGAGGGAGGATGGTAGAGGCGAACTGACGTGGCAGGCGGGCTGAAATGTTCCAGCCGGGATCTGACTTTGGAATTTGCAGGAAATCGTACTGGGTTACGGGGGCCGAAGGGGGCGGTGTGACTATATGCACCATGTCTTAAAGAAAACCAAGTGTTAAAATTTTTTATAATCCAAAATTTTGGCTAATGTTGTTCGCGGATGTTCCAAAGTCCCTCAATAAGTGTATCCAGTCTGTTGAACATGTTTGTTTGTGGCGCATGTGTGGTGGAGTCATTGGCCTTTGTGAGCGCGTGCGATGGGGGTGGGGGATCGGTGATGTAACTTGGGTCTCTGCCGCTCTGTTAGTGTGAGGGTAAATACTTCCAGATGTCTTTGCTCAACAGAAAGAGCTGGCACCCCATTTCTCTACAAGTCCCTCCTCCCCCCAAAACTGCCCCATCAATCCCAAGTGTAGAGCAGATCACAATGAAAACAAATGATATCATCTTTACTCATTCACTCACACATACTGTATAAAAATATTCATTCACCTAATAATAATATGACCGACTGTGTGTGCTCTGTTCCAGGAAAAAGAAAAGAAATACATGCTTCCTCTGGATAACCTGAAAATCAGAGATGTAGAGAAAGGCTTTATGTCTACCAAACATGTCTTTGCAATTTTCAACACAGAACAGAGGTCAGTATCCTCCTTTTATGAATGAAAGACCAGCTATGAGACTAAAATAAACTTGCACACATAGAGCAGATATTAAAAGTTATAATTAAGTTAATAAGGAAACCAAATAATGAAAATGAACTGCAAAAACTGCTAATAAATTGTCATTCTGAATATTAGTGTTACTGAAACCATATTATGTTGATTAATGCAGAAATGTATACAAGGACCTTCGTCAGATTGAGTTGGCTTGTGAATCTCAAGAAGATGTTGACAGCTGGAAAGCCTCTTTCCTCAGAGCTGGAGTTTACCCGGAGAAGGACCAGGTATCTGCATTCTCCATATTGAGTTCAGTGCATTTTGTGTAGCCCTATATCACAACAACTGTCACATCAGTCATTTTTGTACCTGTCTTTTTTTGTTTTAAATCATGTAAAGGTGAAGTGTAACGTGTCTATATTTTACACGTTACATATTATTCTTGTTTTCCAGTCGGAGGCAGAAGAATCCGCCCCTGCAGACACATTTTCCATGGATCCTCAGTTGGAGCGTCAGGTGGAGACGATCCGTAACCTGGTGGATTCATACATCGGGATCATTAACAAGTCCATCCGCGACCTCCTGCCCAAAACCATCATGCACCTCATGATCAACAATGTAAGTCATATGGAAAATAGTTTCATTTATTTCATTTCATCTCTGTCTTCTCTTGGGCAAGTCATTTTAAGTTTATGGTAATTACGAGTTTGTAATGTCTTGGCAGTAGCCACTAAAAAGTGCCTGTATATTTGACTGCACATATCGTTACCTTTTTTAAGACAATTACTATAGTCAGCACATATACGAGGCTATGTGCTGACCTCAGCTTTGTAAGTTCAATTAGCTGAATGTCCCTCCTAATTTCCACCGCCATTTCACAATAGTTCTTCTGTTCAATGAAATCTATTAGCCAAGAAATAAAAATAAAAAACAAAACATAAATTGACAATATGAAATGCATCGCTCTACTTACTGTATTGCAAAATATAATTGATGTTTTTTGTGTTTTCCTTCTTTCAGTCTAAGGACTTTATCCACTCGGAGCTGCTTGCCTACCTGTATTCAAGTGGGGACCAGAACAGCCTGATGGAGGAATCTGCAGACCAGGCGCAGCGCAGAGACGAGATGCTGCGGATGTACCACGCTCTGAAGGAGGCGCTCACCATCATCGGAGACATCAGCGCTAACACCATCTCCATCCCTGTGCCCCCTCCGGTCAATGACACGTGGATACAGAACTCCAGGTACAACTTTGAAAACTTTTAGGTCAGAGAGATGTAACGATTCTTGAAGTCCTTTTCTTTTAGTTGGACTTGGCATCAAGTTTTTGTGTCATGATTATTGTGAGAAAAAAACTCACAATTAAACTAACAATAGTAAAATCCTTAATCCTTTCTTTCACTGCCAGTGTCTATTTCTGAATAACTCCAAAAGTTTCATTTCATAAATCTGATAGTTAAAAGTTAATATCACAATATCAGCAAGATAAAATAGTTAAGTCATTAGTCAAGATTGTATTTAAATTACTTATTTGTGCCTCTTTATGTTTTTGTTTAGTTTGTATTATTATATTGTGATCTATTAAATTACACTTTATTATTAACTGAATATTGACATCTCGAGTTGCAACATTTATTAGCTCACTTGAGAAACAGACTGATAACATGTAATTAAGCCAGTTTTCTTTTTTCATTGTAAGTGACAAATACCATTTATAGCATTTTATTTGTATATAGAGGGGATAGATAATGACAATAACAATGGAGATAACAAATCTTAACTTAAAATAGATACATGAGTTAAGCAGAAACACATGATTTTTGTTTTGTATAAACTATCATCTTTCTCTGTCCTCTCCAGCCCTCCCTCTCAGCGCAGACCACCGGCCTCCACCGCTCCTCCGAGTCGACCTCCTGGCGTCCGGGGCCCTACTCCTGGCCCTCCATCAAATCCCTCTCCTCCGTTTGGTGCTCCTCTCAACCCCTCCCCCGCCTTCGGAGCTCCGCCCATCCCGTCCCGCCCCAGCCAGCCCATGAACACCTACAACAGTGGCCAGGACCCCTTCAGCGCACCCCCACAAATCCCCTCTAGACCGGCCCGCGTGCCTCCAGGCGTGCCCAGGTATTTCAGAAACAAATGGCCCAAAAATGGGTCCATTTCTCTTCTCTTCATTTCTTTTCAATCAACGGTGCCATCTTTCCTTCAGATGATTGTTTTGACTTGTTTGTGTTCCTTTCTACGTTTCCTACAGGTCGGGTTCACGTGAGGTCATAACATTCTAAAGAACATATAGTTTAAAATCAAGGTGAAAAGCAGGTTCAAATTCTGACTGAAGAATTGACCTGGTTCATAGTTAATTACTGGGCTTGTCCACACAAAACAAAAACTGGGGCATGGTTAAAGGTCGTCTGTTTCAACAGTTAGTTTTGAGCTTAGTTCATTTGTGCCATTTCCTCGTTGAAGTGAGGAAGTGAAATGGATTTGAATTTCAAATGTATGATAAAGTTGTAGCGTGACTCAAAAACATTGGCTTTTTACACGCACACCAAAAATCTGATTAGTATCTGATTTTCTGGAGTTATCAGATTAATCTGTTTTCTTTCTGATTGTTCACTCGTGGGTTGGTTTTGAGTGAGAAGAATGAAAGAGAAAGTGTTCGCAGTTATTTTAAAAAGCATTGCACTTTGTCTTCAAAATACAACAGTTAATCTAAAAATCCACTGATTAACCAAACGATGATGATGATCGGATGTATATGGAATGTTTTTAAATCAAATCAGTAAAAAAATATCAGGTTAAACGTTTGTAGCCAAATTAGAGCATGTGAATCCAACCTACTGTCTCCTTTTACATCTGTTGGGTTATTTTGGTCTCTCTCTCTCTCACTCCTCTATCTTCTCTCCTTGTTGCAGCCGAAGACCCCCTGGTGCTCCTTCTCACCGGCCCACCATTATCCGCCCCGCTGAGCCCTCCCTGCTAGACTAGACCTGTGCCCAGGCCCATCTTTTGGTGTTGGGTTTGGGAGTGAGGCGAGGGGCGTGCTTCCTCTATGTGTTCCTCTGCACACTTTCTAGGCCTGTACATGGCGCGTGAGGGCGAGAGGAGAAAGGCTAAAGCTATGTCATATCAGCACATCATCCAGAGTTTTAAATATGTCAGATAAAGCAGTGTTAATAAGCTGCTAATGTCAAACTGTTAAAGGTGCACTGTGTAACTTTTCTGATTGGAGAGTTCCTTCATCTGCTTCCTTCATGTAAAGGTTATTGCTTTGCCTGGAATGTTCCACAGTGCCATACTGTGTAATATTCTAGGCAAAGCAATAACATCTCCATGAACACAAGCAGGCGATGGTACCCCCCACCAGAAAAGTTGCATATTGCAACTTTAAGTGTCTACAATAATAATTACGCCTTATAACCACTTGAACAATTTTGCTGTGGACAATATTTTTTAATACTTGGTTTACAGCCTCCTCTCAGCCGATGTTTAGCCTTTCCAAAACCTTGACCCCGCCCTCCCTGTTTCCTTCACCCTAAACACTATATCTCCTTATGGAATCCTCCTAGATTTCAACCAGTACAATATTGTGACTGTTATATTGCAATATCTTGTTCTTGTATTTTATTTGAGTGACTTTTAATGATTAATGTAGCTTTAAAAATTCAACACACACACACACACACACACGCAAGTCAGGATTTGTATATTAAGAGAGATGCCTTTTTCAAACTTGGAATGGTCATAAGAATGCAACCACTTCCAGTTGTGTGAATAGACTAACACTATGCACAGAAAAACCGCAAGGGTAAGGCATGATCGAAGCTTTCTCCTTATCATTATTAAAATTTATTTTTCTCAATGTTCGTTCAACCCCAAAAGACATTTAGCATTTATATAAACTCTTTTTCATTCCTTAATGCTCAAATTTAAGAAAAAAGCAGGGCATATAGGCAAGAAAATCAGCATGCGATTTGTTATGTCTTTTTTTTTTTTTTTTTTTTTACATAGCAGAGCATAACATAGTACCTGTATCCTATATTTTGATTATTTTTGCCCCAAATAACACCATTAAGCTAGCATTAACATTCATAAATTGGTGCATGAACTTTCAAACTATTATTTATCAGCTGGGCATTTCAACTTTTTGGCCTCTTGCAATGTATTTTTGGGTACATAGAGCTGGACAATTATAATAAAAGCTTGGTATTAACATAATGTATTTTCTGTTATATTATATGACATGGGTGGAAAGGGGAGTGCCATTGGGTTACTTTGATGTTGCGCTTTCTCATTTAATCAGTAGTAGAGGTGATGGTGGTGGGAGATTTGTGCAAAAAGCATATTCTGTCTTGATGAGCCTTTATATGACCATAAATAAGATTAAATAAATAGGCCTATGACAGAATATACTTTTTATTTAAGTGCATAGTCTGTGGTTATGGTGACAGTTTTAATAAAGATGCCCTTCACCCCATATTTTTAATTGGACATTTGACAAATTCACTGTCACTTTAATCAGCTCTAAGAACACTGTAAATTCTTTGTAATATTGTAGTATTTTTCCTAAATTGTGTGTATACCTGCTTCTCTCTTCACTATATCTTTTGTTTTCAAGAAATCCCTTTATTTTTTGTCAAGTGCCTGTAGCAATGAACTGATTTGACCTGATTTGGAAACTGGAGAGTGAAATAAAGGGTGTTGTGAATAATAATAAAAAAAAAACCCTCTGGCGTTTGGTGGTTGGTGTCTCCCTGTGTGTACTTCTATGCCCCTCTCTCTTTTCAAACACTTTTTGCATTTTTTATATTTCATCTCCTCACTTTTGCACATCGAAACATTTTCTAAAACACGTTACCATGGCGACCTGGTATTGTCAGCACTCACAGGCAGCACTTAAAACAATGGCCCTTGTCTCATGTATTTCCACCCAACCATTGACAGGGGAGCAGTTGAAATGTACACAGCCTTGTATCGGCTTTTAGCTCTTCCTACATGCTTTTGGATAACTGTTATTTTGATATTATATGACTGTAGGTTTACTTGAGTCAAATTGCCTTTTTGAAATGTCTTGAGTTTGTCTTGAGTCTTAATTTTCTTACTGTTTTTACTCAGGACATCAGCAAACCTGCAAATCACCTACCCTCGTCCAGGCTGTATCGTCTGTACCCTCATACTAACCAACTCTTTTTCTAAATCCTATCCTTATCTAGTATCTCTTTGGTCTTCCTTTAGGCCTACTGCTTTAGGATCTATTTAACAATAGAGAACATTTTTTCTATTGCATTACCATCAAAATCTGGATCTATTACCATTTCTTTCTTGTTCCCTTTTTTGTTTTATTTTTTTTTCTGAAACTATAAGAACCATCACTAGTCCCCATAATACGATCAAATGATTAATATTGGCTTGTTCTGAACAGGCGCCCTCCTCCTGCTCCACGTCGCCCCCAGTGGTGACCGCTGATGTCTGCGCATTGGATCCCACTTCATGATGCCACCCGTACAATAACTGTTCAGTGTTGTTACTGATTAGAAATGGTCACATTTTTGGTTTGATTTATAATATTTTTGCTTGTCATGTACATACGTTATCTGAAAATGTAGTTTTTAGTTAATTTAATACAAATTACTATACAATCATTTAAACCAACATGAGAAGCTAGATACAATTTATCACTAGATGTGCCAAAGCAATACATTTGATGTACATTTCTATAAATGTATAGTTTGCAGAATATTTTTCAACTGGGAAAAACTGTAAATAAAGGGTTTTTATTTAAATTTTTGTTTGGCTACAAGTTAAAAGGTTGATATGAAAATGTAGTTTAAATAAAGATGATTTTAGCTGCTTAAGTAATGAGTGTAGTAACGCGTTGTGTGTGTGCCACTGTATTTAAATGATCACATTATGGTTATACAATACTGTGCAATGGTTTTCGGCTGATACCAGATTCTTATTAGTTTTTGTGAATCATTGGCTCTATTCATTGACAAACTTCCACATTTGACTATTCTATAATTTCCCTTATAAAGAACTCCACAATGGCGCACTGTCTTTGTAATTTCAAGTACAAAACCATTCCCAACACTTGCTGAGTGTCTTTAGAAAAAGTCTTCTTAGGCCTTTGTGCGCACTTTCTTTTTGTCGTCAAAGAGCTTTTTCAGAGTGTAAATTTGCGCAGCTGCGACTCCAAGCATCACGAGCAGCGTCAGGCAGGACCAGAAGGACACCCTCCATAAATTATCTTCCAGGAGGTACCGATCCCTGGCCTCAAACGCCCGGAGCGCGGCCTGTACCTGCCTGGTCCTGTCCAAATATCTGCGCACTGTGTCCATGCTGGTCTGGAGGAGAGAAGGAGAGGAGATAAAAACAAAGTGAATACATGATTATTTATCATGAAGATAGCAGCAAGTTCACATATATTTTTGCCTTTAAGGACATGAGAACTTGAAACAGGACATAGTTGCAAACATTCGTGACTCAGCCTCTCTTTCATACATTATTTGGTCTCTTTAGTTTGTCACCCATTAACTTTGAAACTTTCTCGGCTTCTTCGATCATTTTGCTGTTATCGGTGTCTAGACCCCAGGAAGATTTTCCCTAAACCAATTATTAGTAGTAGGGCTGCAACTAAAGATTATTTTACCATTCAGTTAATCTGATCATTTTTGTAAATATGAGTCCGAGAGTCATAGGACCACGGCATATTTTTAGTCTGTTTAGTCCACATGATGATTATTCAATTCCCATATTAGTTGACAGTTATTTCAATAAGTGATTAGTAGCAATTAATACAAGACGTTGTTCCAGCCGTAATTAGTACTTAACATTTAGGCTTATAGCATAACTACAATATTTTATGCCTTACCATTGTATTGTATTATACTGCAAACATACAAGTTATGAGTTGTAATCTTCCACTTTTCTGCCAAAGGTAAAGGATGCTCCTATTCAATGGTTTCTGCTTCCTGTTTTATGCAGCATTTTGTGGACACTTCACCATTCAAAAGACAAGACCATTGCCATAGAGATAAACAATTTAAAACAAAAATATCAAATTTTTTTTCATAATTCTGAGACCCATGGATGGTTATAATAGTCCTTCTCACCCTGATATCATGGAGCTTGTAGTCCAGCAGACTGTCCTCTTTGTCCACCTCATCCCACTTCTGTTCCGTGTCACTTTGAGCGTTAAGCATCACCACAAAATACACCATCTTCAGGGACATTTTACTGAAGCTGTTGTCGAAGCAGATGCGGTAGTCTCCGTCTTCTGTGGGGTCCACCCTGCCCAGAGAGGGGACAGTGAGTCTAGAGTAAATAAACATGGATTTGGAGAATTCAAAGGTCAAACGCACATGTGGATGCCGTCAGATTTCCTGAAGTCAGAGACCAACCGGTGTCCACTGGGGGAGATCAGGGAGAAGCCAACGTCCAGGCCTGACCCGGCAATCACCTGTTTGGATTACAGCATTAGAATGTGATGTACGGCATATTTTGAAAGTGAGTTTCACTGTTTGGTTGTGCCCTCATGATAGGCGCAGGTGGTACATAAAAGAGTGCAGTGAAGTTGTTCTCATAAGAAACATGAAAAAAGTTGGTAGAGCGTTTGTTCACTGATCCAAAGGTTGGTGGTTTGAATTCCGCTCTTGACATAAACATTGAGCGGTCAGATCCACTGACCCAGATGTTGGCGGTGCGATTCCAGCTCCCACAGATGGATGCTGTTTTTGTGTCCTTGGGCAAGACACTTAACCCATCTTGCCCCCAGTGTCTGCGTGCGGTGGTGTAAGAATGTGTGTGTGCGCCTAGTCCATGTTTAATTCCCAGGTTTAGTCCCAGTTTAGTCCAAATGTGCAGTGTGTGTAATTGTCAATGAAGTCAAACAAGGCAGTAAAAGCTGATTAAAAATGATCATGTGTAAAGGAAAATAGTCAAGATGAAATGAAATGCAACTTAGAAATCATTCAGAATTCAGCTGCAGCTTCCAAATACAGCTTCTTTTTCAAAGAAGCTGCATCTGGAAATTTTAAATACCTTAATTGCTGCTCCTTTTACAGAAATACTGACTCAAAACTTGCAGGTTACTGCTGCTCTGTATCTACTGTCTGTGGTATCATGGCTGTAGGCCTACACAGTCTGAGAGCATGAAGTGACTAAGTGCACACAGGAAGTACTTTGAAGACGGGACTGTTTCTATACACCACAATCACAACAGAGGAGAGTGATTATGACACAATATGTCAGGTTTGTTTTGTGGCAGCGAGAACTGATAAAAGACCAGAACATTTCAACAGAATTACACTTTTTAATACTACACTTTAACTAGCCTTAATTCAGGATGAACAAATATTTTATTATGAATGTAGTAGTAGTAGTAGCAGTAGCAGTAGCTGTGGTTGTAGTAGTAGTATAAGAAGTAGTAGTAGCAGTAGCAGTAGTAGTAATAGTCTTAGTAATACTAGTAGAAATAGTAGTAGTAGTAGTCGCAGTAGCTGTAGTAGTAATAATCGTATTAA